>JAIPRK010001496.1:0-60974 GCA_025469195.1 Chaitophorus viminalis
CTAATAACTTCATCATTTGTGCGGTCTTTTAAACCTACGCGACGCACAGTTTGAATACATCTGGCCCAGAGACTTTCTCCAACTCTGTAATTATAATAACTAAAAATGTATATAAATAAAACACGTTAAAGTGCTATCAATAAATAACCTATTAACTTCTTATTGTTATATTGTATTATATAACCATATATTATAACAGGTTGTTGATTTATCAAAATAATGGTAGTATGTCAAGATGGCCATTTTATAATGTGCAATGATGATGTATGAGAGTAATTCATATAGTGTCAAGAAAACAACTCAATTTCACACTTTTAATGCAAATATAATTAAGAAGTTCTTAATAAGAACCCACTTTTTGTTAAAATTTAATATAAGTTGAAAAACCCACAATACTCTTTTGATATCCCTAAAAAAAAAAAAATAAAAATGCATGGGTGTTAAATGCAAAGACGGACGATCAGCACCTGGTTATTTTTATAATTATTCAAGGAAATTATTATTTAACCAGCACTACGAGACACGAGTTATTATCTAGCATTTTACAACAATTACAAGAATAATGCACTAGCCACCAGGGCTAAGGCTAACCAACAATCAACATAGTTTTAATATTAATTCCTGTATTTTTGAAACTATAAATTACTCTCATTCGTTTAGCATTGTACCAATTTCAAATTTCCACTAAAATGTCATTACCTGCTACGTAATTTTATAAAACGACTATATCGAAGTTATTTTTAGGCATACCTAGTAAAATATAGGCATTAATGCATTATGTTATTAACTTGTGGATTACTATGTAGGTACTAGGTAGTGATGACCGGATATCCGGTTAATTCATCGCCAACAAATTCATGGCCATAAAATACATCACGAACGAGAATGAAGTTAAATAAATATTTTAATTTTAATAATTTAATTTATTTATAATTAATTATTAATATATTACAAAATATGAATATTAAAACCATATATACATCGCGGTAAAATATTTTCCATTATAATTTTAAGGCTTAGACATAACGTTGTTTACGAATATACGAATATAATTGTTGTTGTATTATTATTACATATTTACTATTAACATTTTGTATTTAATTTCACGTATGTTTTATATCAATAAAATTATTTTACCCAGAAGGAAAAAGTGTCATAGTTAAAATACAATAACTCACTTTGACCAAACAATTATTTTAAGGGATTTTGATAATTTAAGAATAAGTTATAAATAAGTGAAATTATTAAAATAAAAATATTAGTTATTTTATTTAACTTTGTGATGAATTTATTGGCGATGAATTGTTCGCGATATATTTTACCGCGATGAATTGACCTAGAACTTGATAACCGTGTCAGTGTTTTAATTTAAATATTGTATATTATGTAGCTTAATTTAATAATTATAAGCCCATAAAAAAAACTAAAAGTATTTTAAAATTATTTTAAATACATCATAATTGAAATATTTGAGTAGAATTTTAAATACTTTTTATAACACTGTCTATACCACAGTAAATTAAACTAACATGAATTCCTAAACTTGATCAAAGTATAGTAAGAGTAAAATTAATTATATAAGTAACGCACTCCCATTTTTATATATTGAACACAATCCAGTTTTCAGGATAATTAATTAGTGCTTAGATATCAAGCTTCATTATTTAAAACCTTTTTCTTAAAAAATTAATAATATGATAAATAAGTATGTAGGTACATATATGTTTTACAATTCAAAAATAGTTATAGATAGTAAGTATATATAAAATAAAATACAGATATAATAAATTAAAAATAGCTTATAGAGACAAAAATATATTTTATCTAACTCAGAAACATTTAATATTTCTGTTTTAACTGATCTCGTTGAAATTAATAAAAATAAAAAAATGTGATATACCTGGGTTACTTATTCGTTACATACATTTTAAAATAAATATATTTTATAACTAATGGTTTTTCAAGTAATTAATGTTATTACTTATGTCGTGAACTTTATACATAACATAAATTACTTAAATAATTAAATAAATTTAAAATCATTTTTATTATTTAATATTTATAATATATTATTATAATATAATTTATTGTTCGAGTCTGAAGTCTTGTGAAGCCATTCTCTTAAATGTTTTGTCCGGTTATGTGCTATTTGTTTTGGAGTCAGTGGTTGATAAATACTAGTGAACTTGTTTTGATAGACTAAAAAACAAATAATATAGATTCAACTATATCTAAATTTAGCTACTACATGAATATTTTAGTATTCTGTGATGATGATATGTTTATATTATTTATAAATATATTTATTGTTAGTAGACATAATAAACAATGTATTCAACACAAATAATGATTAACATTGTATTCATAATAGGTTGTAGGTAGGTACTATATAATATATATAATATTTTGTATTTATCTATTGATCATTATTTTTTAGTAAGTGCCTATATAGTATTATATTCAATTTATAGTTTTGATTTGATTTTTTTTTTTTTTAATGCAATGTCATTGTCTTTATTGATTCCATTTTACTTGTATTTGGAATTAATTTTCCTTGTTATTGTAATAACTGTTTAATTGCCCTTCACATTTTATCAAACAATATAACATCACAAAAAAAAATTATTTTAATCTTTTAAATTGAACAGTTACATTTTTAATTAAATTTTTTTTTTCAAAGATATATTTATTTAAGAAGCATCCGGTACCTATACAATAACTAACTAACTCTTGCACTACTCTAATGAGAAATGAACATCAACATTTCGGCCAAAATTATCAAAGTGAAAAGCTAAATTAGCCAAATTAATAATTGAAAAGGACGCCACACCTGGATGTGTTGTCTCCGTCTTACAAACGTAGAACATAGCAAATCTGTGTTCACTAGAATTTATTTTGTGATGTCGGATTTAAAATTAAAGTAATCTGGCCTTTCTGGACTTAAATTGAAGAACATTATCTATGATGGCTCCACTGAGGTTTTTACAAAATTTTAATTTTTAAGCGAGTTATGACAATTTTAAATACTAATTATAGTTAATTTAAAACTCATCTAGCATAAAAATTAATATTTTGTAAATAACTTCCCTGAAGCCACAGATAATGTTTTTGACCTTAGTTCAGATAGGTTAAATTATTCGAATTTTAAATCCAACAATACAAAATTAGTTTTAGTGAACGTATATTTACTATATTCTACGTTTGTAAGACAGAGACAATATAAAAGGGTGTGGCATCTTCTTAATAATAATAAAGTATTTTATTTATTTCAAATTTTAAAAATAACGTTTAGCAAAAATATAAATATTTGGGTTCTTGTTTATTATAATAATAATTATTAATTATAAATATAGATTCTCTAGGAAAATTTAATTACCTATTAAACTATTAAAGTATACTCTATTGTATATATCATAGTACTGAAAAAGTAAAAGTAAATTCAATTAAAACTAGTGAATACTTATGTAAATAATGCTTATGTAAATTAGTTATCAACTAAAATTGTAGGTAGTTTTTGTAATAATATAAAAATTAATTTTATTAAAATCTTACTATTAGTGTTATTTGGAAAATGATAAACATCTGGTTGTTTTAGGTTGTTAAATGTATCAATTAAATTACATATATTTTGTTCTGCTGCGTTCACTTTCAACTCTTCCTAGAAATAGTAAACCAATTAAATTAATATTTAATGAATTACACAAAAAAAAAATAATTACTCGACATAATACATCTAATGGGTTAAATACTGATGAATTTGTTGTCATGTAATTTGAGTGTAAATCTCCAAATACATTTGCCTTATTCCAATAGTCTCCATAATTTGTGTAAGTACCTTGAAAATACCATTTTTTTTTATGAATTATTTATTCCAGATATTTAATGATCAGTAAATAAAATAACAAACCATATGAATTATTAAATAAAGGTGTATTTGATGACTCTGGATATGTGTATTCACGTGAGCTTGGTTTGCCATGTGTACTAATTATATTTTCAGTTTGACACGAAACTGTACATTTCTTGAGATATAAATCCATACTATGTTCTGAATAAAAAATCATTTAAATTAATTTGATTAAACAATATAAACATACTTAAATTGTTACATAAAATGAAATACATCCAAATTTATGACACTAAAACTGTTTATAAAAATTGTACAGAGTGAAAGTTTATTTAAATAAAACATTAGTATTAGTATCATAATATCAAAATTATTTATTTTATTAGTAGTATTATTAATTTAATAATTCAGTTGATATTTACCTGATGCGCTCTCATTTGTCGATATTTTATTTATCAGTTTAAGTGCATTATTTAATTCATTTGAACAATGTTGAATAGTTTTTATTAAGGAGCTATAATTAACCTTATGCATGTATATTGTTTTATTTCTAAAATTAAAAAATAAAACCAAACAAATTAGAAAGAAATAGAATACCCAAGCATTATTTTACATTTAATTTACTCTGAATTCAAGTCTTGTTTAGATAGTGGTTCATGATTGGATGGTTCAACATTTATATCGTGTAGACAATTTTTGTGTACCCGCTTTTTAACTAAATTGATTTCTTCTTGTAACAACAAATCCAATTGCTCTGCAACGTTATTTAATTTGTCTTTAGACATAATTTTTAGGTTTTCTTTCAATTCTAGGTTAAACTGATGAACATCATTATCTGTGTCACGTTTAATATTTTCAAAAGTATGTTCAAAATAAGTTTTTATTTTTTCCATCTCAACATGTTTATATGATCCAAGTCCTTCTTTCAAACTATCAGTTATTATTTCTGAATTTTCATAGAGCTCTTTTTTGAATTTTTCATACATTGCATCAATTTCTGACTGTATTTGATTTTTAAATACTTCTGAATAGTCGTCTAAATCTTTTTGAAATTTATTTAAATTATCTGCACGCATTTGTTCAGGGTTTGATATATTTTGAACATATTTTTTATCAAATTTTTCATATAAAGAATGTTCTGTTCTTTCTTGCCTAGAAAATATAAAATGTCAAAAACATGAATACTTTTACATTAATGATAAATCTGTAAAATATATACATAGAATGGGTTAAATGTATAGTTCTGTCATTATGTGGTATATACATATGGATAGTTGATAAATATAATTAGATATAATATTAGGTTGTATTGGTTGTGAATACTTAAAAGTATCAAAAACAAAAATCAAAATGTATTTACATTATTTATATTTACAGAAAATGTAAAACCTTCTGATGCTTTTTTACTTTTGAATATAGAATTTTATTTGTCTAAAAAAACTAAGCAATTGTTTTTATATCAACATTCAAATTGTATACATTTCTTATTAAATAATTTAAATCTATCATGAAAAATAACAGTATGTTGTATGTACTTACTCTTAAATTACATTTTTAATAAATGGCCAATTAAATAATATAATAATTCTGTAGATAAATGAATAGTTGAAGAACACTTAAGAAAAATAATGTAAGTTGATGAATATTAAAAATAATTGGAATTAAATTAAAAGATCTGTAGAGATAAGAATAGCTAGTTAATTTTGGAATAAGGTAATAGTTAAAGTTTAAAAATAAGAAAAATTTAAATACGCATATCAAATGTATCAATAATCAATAACTGGCAACTACCAATTAAAATCAAGCATTTTTAATTTTAAATTTTAAACTTTTAAAAAACTTACATGTTTTTTATTAGATTTTTTAATTCTAACTCATTTTTAGTAAACAGTTCATTGTGTCGTGCTTCAAAGCGTTTTTCAAAGTTATAATTTTGTTCACGTGTGACATCGTCAATTTTTTTAATCAACTCTTCCCTGTAAAATTGTAATTATAAATAATTAAACATACTATCTGTAATACAAGTGTTATTGAATATTTTTTTACCTAAATATTTTTTCCTTGGTTTTGATGGCATCTTCCATTTTGTTTTTAATGAAATCACAATGATTTTCAATTAAAACTTTAATCTGTGCAGTGTCCATGAACGTTTGTGTTTTATTATTGAAGTCATTTGTTAACTCAAACTTTATGCTATTAGACTTTATATCATTAACACCTTCATCACTTTCTATCGATTTGATCTTTAATAATTTTGGTTCATTAGTAAATTGATTTAATGGAAATCGTTGGGTTATTTCAGACATTTTACTTTTAGTAGCAGAAAAACTAATAGTAGCGTTTGACGACTGCAATATTTTAGAATCTTTTCCTGTTGAATTCCCACTGTCACTAACTAAATCATCTTTTTTTATATTATATAGTTGTGTAGTTCCTATAGTATCATTGAAATTATTTCTCGCTGATCTCCCATCATCATTATTTCTTTCATGCTCTTTATTTACTTGAATTGTAACAACATTATCCTTTTTGTTTAAATCTATTTGATTAATACCAATATTAAATTTAAATATTAACAATTACAAGTAGTTACATAATTGATCATATTTATTAGTAAAGATAATATACTTGAAATTGAAAAGTATAAAGTTAAAAGTATACAACTATGCATTACCATTTCCGTCTCGTTCATAGTCACTGTTTAAATTTTCAGTGCGAATTTCAGATGAAGTACTTTCTGATCGGTCAGAAGATTCTGTCAAAGTTATATCAATCTTTCTTAAATTTTCTTTTCCTGTATTATTGTTAACATTTATAGAGGAATAATTATTTACTGCTTTAATATTTTCTCCTACATCAGATTTCCTAGACGATTCATCTTTACTTGGTAATATGTTATACTTGGAAAGTACACTTCGACTACCTACAACAAATAATAACCCTTGACATTATTATAACATTTATAAATTATAATTAATTATTAATTATTTTAACATAGAATGTTAATCTTTATGTATGAATATTTCATTAAGTATTTAGAAACAGTTTTACATTAATATGTAAGAAGTAGAATAATAACAAAAATATTTTTAAGTTGAATAAAATACATTTTTATAACATACCTATATCCATTTTGTAAAATGTTTTTATAAATGTTGTTATAACTTTAATTATAAATAGTAAAAAAAATAATTTGGCAGTTATAACTCAATTTTGTTTTATAATTAAATATTATTTATATAAGGTATAACATAATATATTGATCTTACCTGTACTTTTTGGATCATAAGTATTAGTTGTTGAAAATTGAGGAAGATTTTGTAAATTAGATAATGTACTGTTGTAAGGGGTGTTCAACCTAAATTTTCAAATAAGGTTTATATAAAATAAATTATATATTATAAATTTAAATTAAATAAAGTTGTGGAAAAAAACTAGTCAATATAATTTATCACTAACTTTATTGGTCCTAAAAACTTCATATTGTCATCAGAATCATCAAGATCCAATGATTCTTCTATCGGAGTCTTAAAGCGAACTGTTCGTTTTTCAGTGACATTTTTTTTTTCATAGTTCTGCTTAAAATGTATTTAAAACATATTTTGTTTAGTACTGTTGAAAATGAATAAATAGTGGAAATGAATAATGCAATTTAAGCAGTGTATACTGAATGGGAAAACATTTAAAATCCTATTGTGTATCATTATTTAGTCTTGTGTGTAGAAAATGACAACTAAAAAATGTGTGTGTGTTACCAGTACGCGCGCGGGAAGTTAAACTTCTTTTGAACGGTACACGTGAGTGAGTGAAAATGAAAGAAAGACATGGATAGACTGGGGTAATGAGGATAATAAAGAAAGAAAAGAAACAATGTAAATTAAATTTTTTATATATATTTTTTTTTATGCTAATGATAGATTATCATTTTGCTCAATCGGTATTGTAGTTATGATTGGCATATGATGACTGAAATACGAAACGTACATTTGCGACTGAACATTATCCATATATCACGTAAAAATTGCATTGATTGTGGTGCCTGATTTAGTAGTCGAAAATTCGGAACCAATAATATAATTTATAATACGTTATAATACGTTGTTTGTTTTCGGACAGCCAAATAAATTTTATAGATATTTCAAAGAAAAAAAACTTACAAAAATCGAAAATTTAAATTGTCTATAAATAAGTCAAAATATGTCAAAATACATTGAAAACTTAACCATATTTAGAAAAAGCCAATATTAAGATTTGGTGAAAATTTCAAGTGTTTGCAGTTTTTCGTTTTTGAGTTAGAGCATTTTAAAAAAATGTGTTTTGTCAAAATGTGGTTTTGCGTAAAATTTCCCGTTTTTTCGTAATTTTTTTATCGTTTATTTCGGCGCTTAGAAAAAGTATTGAAAAAGTTGCATTTTTGACTCGCCCAAGTACCATCTAAATTCACTTTCCTTCCAGAAGAGTTGCTGTTTAAGAAAATCGAAGCATTTTTACTACCAAAAATCGTGTCCTCAGACACAAAAAAAAAAAATATTATTATCATCGTCGTCGTCGAAATCGCATCGGCTGTCACCGACCAACATTATATTTATAATACGTAATATTATTATTATGTCATATTATGTACATGACGTACTGATACAACTACTGACACGACCCATAGCCGTTTACAAAATACAGCTACGACAATCCGCGTTAGCGCACAACGACATGTCCGTGTTCGCGTTCGTACGGCCGGCCGTTCGCTTTTTTTTTCCTCACTACCCTGCGTAAAGAAGTATAACTTCAAAAAATATCTGACACCACTATTTATATTATTTATTAAAATCTTTTACTTTTTTTTATAAACATTTAGAATCAGCCTCAATACTCATTAGTCATTGCTCAACCAAACCAAAGTGTTACAATTTTTTTCCATCTTCATTCTTCTACACCAACTCATACTAGCTGTTCCAATTACATCCAAAAAATACACATTAATTAAAACCAAATAGGAATTTTCTATGAGCGCCTGATTTAATTCTTAAGCAACACTTACTCATTTATTATATACATTTTTTTTACATATAAATTTTGGTAAAATGATTAATTTTATATTAAATAAAAAATAATAATCTAGTGAATTTTATTTTATTTTTAAAACTGGATCCTGGACCTTTGTTGAGGAAAGGAAATATATATCGACCTAGATTATATATACACCATTATGCCCCCTCTCTTATAGATTTAAAATACTTACAGTATTTGTGTGGTACATAGTGTCAAGTAAATTATCCTCGTCTAAAATAATGTTTAACGATATGTCTTGACCTACAATAATTGTATTGAAATATAATTGTAAATATAATATAAATATTTAATATTATATAGAATGAGCTGAGGAGTTTTCCAGTTTTCCGAAAATATACCTAGGTACTCTTTTGAATATAATATTATACATTTTAATAAATACTAAATAAACTAATTTAAGTACTATACCTATATTACTCATTGGGGTATATTTAGTAATTATAGTCTCTGTGATATAGATATCAATGTATATTATTATCATAAGACTTTAAACACAGATTATATAATAATCTGTGCTTTAAATAAATTCCTAATAATCAGCAACAAGTTATTTTATTATTAGTTGAAAATCAGTTTAAAACGAAGATTCCAAAAATACTAGGTGTCAGGTAAATTAGATAGGTAATAAATTCTCTTACGATATTTAAGTGTAAATAAATGTACCTACTTATTATAGTTGATCAATTTTATATAAACAAAATACTTAAAATAGCAACATTAATTATTATAACCCACTTTGAAAACCCTTAAAATTAAAATATAGTATCTAATCAATTAAATTAAATCTATAGATAACCTTACATTATTTTTAATTTATATATATTTATAAATTTCATTGTATTAATAAAAAGTTTAGTTTTAAGTTGATGAATAGTTCTTATATTTGATTATATAAAATTATACTTATGTAATTTTTAAATTATATATTGAAGTTGTGTAATTTATAAATAATGCTTTATATAAAAACATAGGAATCATATTATTAATTATTATATGTAATTTTACACATTATTTCATTTATTTATTTATTTACGGGATAAACCCATTTACAATAGACAATAGTAATAGATAGTGTTGCATTATATACAATGAATATCAATTAATTAATAGTACCTATTCAATACTGAGATATTTTTCTATACTTAAGGCGCTTTTCACGGTGATAGTCGCAGTCGCAGCAATTACTTTCGTGGAACTATCTTGGTGTAAAAACTAAATAATTTGGGATTGGCAGTAGCTGTTATGAATTTACGGCAGTACTATCGCACTAAAAAAAAAAATCGAGGTAGATATAGTTGTCAGCAAGAATTCTTCTAAGACCGTGGTTGACAGTATACTGTGACCATGAAAATGTGCCTTAATTGTATTAATGTTTGTAATGTTAAGCTGTTATGTTAAAAAATCATTGCCTAAAGGGGGACGTGATCGCAATATCACCGCCGTCCCTCTCGTTTCCATCGCTGTTTCGATTTTAAACTTGGAATTTATAAAATACAAATTATATTGAATTACTTACTGCAACTATTGGGTTTTGAAAAACTACCATTCAGCTCATTCTATAGTTTTAGCAACTTATTAATTTTAATTTACCAGTTGACGAATCTTCCGAACGTATTTTTTCAATTATTTGTCTGTAATATTCGTCCAAGGGATGTTCCCATTGTGATGTTTTACTTTGAATGTTGTAGTAAAAATATTTATTTTCTTTTTTGATATAACTATGAAATAATAATTCGATTACCTAAAATCGATAATTAATCTTTTTTTTTTAAATATATCAGATCATTTGTATCTACAATACCAAGGTAACCAATTAGATGGTAAGGGTTCAAGCAAACATTGTTTTGCAACACCTAAGAGATGCAATTCTTTCACTGGATCTATTCCTAATCGAGATGCTTGTTCTTCAATTTCTATAAATAAAAGTAAATGATTACACATTTTTTAACGAATAAAATATGTTAAATTGTATATTACCGAGTTTTGTGGGTTCACTGTTTTCATCAAATACTTCTTTGCAAAAATAAACTGCAGAGTTATTCAAATTTGACATAATTAAGTTCAATTATAAGAAATTACATTTTTCTAAGGATAAAATCCTTAGAAGTAACAGAAAAAAAATTAACGAATATTTGTATGTATAATATTTTATACTAGTGAATAATTTACCATCTAAACATTTTTTACGTACCTAGTTTAATTGTGCAATCGTAATGATGAAAATCGAATAATTACTTTAATTTTATATTAAAAACCTACAATTTTGCAACGATTTTATCAACTGGCCATATAGTTACTGTCTAGTGTTATGGTTTTAAAAATAAATAATACTATGACGACTGTTTCCACAGCAACCATGTAGAACATGTACTGATGTACGTTGTACCTATATTAATATTACCTATACTCATAATTCTTATACCATAACAATGTACTAAGTATTCAGTAGTTATTTTCAGAGTACTTACCTTAAAAATTTAATAGGGACTCGGACTAGAGAATCAGTCATATTTTAGTTGGGGCTTGCAATGTTTTTTAGTAGAGATTGTATATAAAGTATACATTTGAATGAACAAATAATCCAATGTATTGAAGTATTTACTTAAATTGTTTAGTGTTTTCCCTTGCTGTGGCCAATGTTGTGAAGTAATTGAGTATAAATATTCAAATACTTTTTTAAGTATTTTTGATGGTATTTTAAATACTTTTTTTTGTAATAAATACCAATTTATACTAAATACTTTTATTATTTATTTGGAAATTCGAACAATTATTTTTATTATCCACTCCAATTTATTATAATTTTGATCAGTACTTAGGTTTAGGTAACTATGGTCAAAGATTTGTGAAACAAACAAGTGTGTTTTCTAAAAATAAATATGTAGCCATGTAGGTACCTATTAGCAATATTTATTTTCAATTTTCATATTATTATTTCTTTATAATATTTCAGTTGTAAAAAAGAATTAAAAATTATTTAATACCAATATATTCAGTGGTGTTCCCATCAATTTTGTCGAGAGTATACTATTCGCTGACGAGTCTCTCATATGAAAATATTTATGATAAATACGGTGATGGTAGAGGGTTTAAATATAGAATATGTGTAAATAGATATAAACAAAAAAAATTTAAATAGTAATGAGCTGATCGTCTGAAGTAAAAAATTAATATCGATTACAAAATGTATTTAAACAATAATTGTTTAACAAATGGTTATAAATTTATAATATTATATTTTGTATTCCTTCAGGAACTGCTTAAAAGTATACGCAGTATACCCGTGAATTTTCAAAATAAATTTGAGAGCATACGGCGTACATGTAGTATACCGGCTGTAGCCCATAAGCGCAAAATATGACCCAAACGCAACCCAAAAGCGCAAAAATAAATATTCCTTAAGCGCAAGTTAATTTTATAAAAAAAAATGTATTTTATTAAAATCATATAGTTATTAATATACTATGCTATTCGTGATTATAAAAGGTATATTCAAGTATATAAATATATAAATAATTATAAAAATTGTATTTAATTTAATAGCAACAATTAATAGATGTTTTATTTAAGATCAATAAAAATAAATAAATAATTAAGTACCTTAATATTAAATATGAAATTTGAAGCCCACAGTTTTTAAATAATCCAATCTTGAAATATTTTATTCCATGTATAAGTTTCATGCTTTTATATTGGAGTTGACTTTAGAGCTGGTAATACCACTACTTAGGTAGTTAGGTACAAAAGCGCAAATTCGTTTTGCGCTTTTGGGCTATCGAAAAAAATTTACCTTTTGCGCTTTTGGGCTTCATCAAGTATACCCTAAGGGAACACCACTGAATATATTATTTAAAACAAATTTATTGTCCCATTTAATTTGTTATTAATTTGTGGGTTACTATTTTTTTTTAAGTAGTAAAGACAATGTATTATTAATGGTCTAATATAATTATTATACAGTATGTTAACCCTACAATGCATGATGTTGCTCCTCGGCAACAACCGATTAAATAAGCTATAATCAAATATTTATCTATGTTAGTTAGTGTTTATTAGCTTTAATCAAAACCAAATATGATAATATATTACGTAATTTACTTTAAAACCGATAGATAGTAGTATGTGATTGGAAAAATTAAACTATTTATCGATGGGCCGGTACATATATGAATGTGACAAAATTCTGGGTTTGTTATAAACTTTTAAAAAAACCAAAAGTGCCTATTTGAAAAGTATTTGAGTATTTAAGTATTTTACTGTAGAAATACTTTACAGATTAAGATATTGAGAGGTATTTTAAAAACTATTTAAACTATTCTTTACAACACTGGCTGTAGCTAGGTCGACCCAGGTTTTTCTATAAATAGTGTGAACTGTTAAGCAAGATTTATAAAATAATTTTTATAACAACTAACCTAACCTTCCGGGGTTTGGGTCGTCTCTTAAAATATTTTTCGTAAGAAATTATTGTATACAAGTACATACATGTACCTACATGCCCCTATCTTAAAAACCCTAATATAGTAATATTATGCTAATTCTTGAAATATGAAATCTTGAAATCTCAAAAATCTCTTGAATAAAATAATAAGAATACAATGTCAACATTTTAAATTATATAATGAAAAAATTAAAATCGAGTTTTACATATTTTTTCAAACCGCGTATAAGGAAATATATACATACAAAATATAGTTAATAATTGCAGTATTATACATTTATCCTAAAAATAAAAAAAGGAGAATAGAATTTTTTTTATTATCTTAGTTCATGAATTTTTGTAACCAACTAGGTATATTTAAATTATGCAATAATGATTTTACAACAATATCTCAACGAATAACAATTTTTAAAAACTCTTTCGAATGAGAATAGTGAAGTTGGAGTGACAGCAAAAGGATTTCTTAATAAGATAACTAAATTTGACTTTTTATTTCTTACAAATATTATGATTTCTATTTTTGATCGTGTAGAACTTTTTAATGCAGAGTTGCAAAGAGTAACATTAAGCTTCCAAGAAGCACAAAATAAAATTAAAAATGTAAAAGCATCAATTCAGGAACAAAGGAATTCTGGTTTTGATATTTTATGGAATGACTCAAAACCAAAGTCAAATGAATTGTGTTTGGAAGAAAAAGATAAAACTAGAATCCGAAAACTACCAAGGGAGCGAACCACATATATTTTCTGACATTCGAGAAGAATATAAAGCTTTATTCTATGAGATTATTGATGTAACATTAGCTTCATTATATAGGCGGTTTCAACAAAATGTTATTGAACATTTATTATTAATTGAAAGATTTATCATTGGGAAAGAAACTTCACATTAAATTTTATGGATCTGACTTTGATGGTGATAAATTGCAATTACACAGGGATATGTTTTTAGATGTAGCAAAATCGAGAAAGGTGCCAATTAAAAATGTTGATGATGTCTTGAAGCTAATGAAAAACGATGATGCACTTCGTCAAATGTTACCAGAGTTAAACAAAATTTTATGCATAATGTTAGTTATACCAGTGTCATCATGTACTTCAGAAAAATCATTTTCTGCCCTTCGCAGACTTAAGACATACATCAGGAATACAATGAGTCAAACACGGTTGAATTTGCAATTATTCATGTTCACCGTGATGAAGAAATAAATGTAGAAACTATCGCAAACCAATTCATCAACATTTCCAAAGTGCAGAAAAATACATTTTCTTTATAAAATGTGTAACTTTCAAAATAAATTTTAATTTTTTAATTTTTGTCTTGTGATTTTTTATGATAATACTTATATAATTTTATAACATACAAAACAACATATAACTAAATTTTAATAGTTAATTGTTTAACGAAAAATTTAAATAAAACGAAAATATTTATGTAAAACTTCAGTAAAAGTGTTCATAAAATAGTGAGCCCCCATGATATTTTTAAAACCTGGCGCCTATGACCACAATCTCATCTCCCTTTTTTGAGAGACTTCCGAATAAACGAACTTAACGATACTGGGTGTCAACGGATCAACCCAGTGAGACCATAACATCTGGTGGCAGCGGTGGGATTCGAACATTTCAAAGTTCGAACCCACGCCTCCAAGGCGATTAGTAATATAATGATTATATTATAATGTAGTATAGGTATCAGTAAGAATAAATTGGTAAGAGTATTGTGAAGACTTTTACTTGACCTGTATTATATGTGTTTGATTATTGGTAAAAAACCGCAGGGTTGCCACAGATCCTCAATTATGAAATTCCCTGACTTTTCCAGGTTTTCCAGGCATTATTATAAATTTTCCAGAATTAATTAAGTTTATACAAATAAACTTTCACTGACTAAGCAAAAAATATCTCAACTCAGTTCATAAGAATATGCCCAAAATATTTAATATTATACAAGGTAATTATAAAAAGGCAGTTTTAAGTTTTTAAGTGAAATTGTTGTCTTATAAACCCCAACAATTCCACTCTACACTAAATTTGAAACCCTACGCCACTAGTAGTAGCGGATATTTTTTTTTGTGTTATCATCACGATTATCGTCACGATATATTTTTAGTCCGTGATTGTGGCCACGATTTAAGATATCTTAAATCGTGATTAATTATCTTTATTCTTTAATCGTGGTTTGGACACGATTATAAAGAATTAATAAATATTATAATCGTGGGTCTGGAACACCCGAACACGGCTATATTTAATATTGTATACTATCCATGATTATATATTAATATAATATATTTTTTATTATGATACTATCTATAGTCGTGGTTTGGAAGTAATAACTATATCAGTGTAAAACCGGACATCTGGTAACAACCAGTAATTACACGTTTCATACTAAATTGTAAAAGTGCTCAGCTGTTTTCGAGCGAAATTGATTACGTGAACACTAAACTGTAATAATATAGTCTTATGTCTAAATGTGATAAATACAAGTACATCGTAAATAAATTCGTAACTCGTAAGTGTAAAATTAAAATATCTGTTGACTTTTGTACAATTCTTGTCTGTGATGAAATATAGTCTTTAATTTATAAATATTGTTAATAGTGTTAAAAATGTTGGATCTTTTTACCATATTCAGCAAAGGAGGCATCGTCCTTTGGTGCTTCCAGAGCACCAGTCAAATTACTCAGTTTTTTGTACCCACTGTTAATTCGTTGATCAAAACTGTTATTCTTCAGGTAAATAACTATTGTTTATTATTATTACAGACCACAAGGTGATTTAATACGTTTCTTTTTTAATATTACATTTTTGAAAAATCATTGTTTTGATTCCAAAAGTTTAATAGTATTAAACTTTTATCATATAATTGTAAATTAATTAAATACTTTTAAAGCTATATAATCAGTATAACATGTATGGATGTATAATTATTTAAATATTTTTGACAGATTTAAACTTTTCCTACTATAAAAATAATATAATGAAATTCAAGTCATTTATAATATGCAATAAGTTGTTTGTGTTATAAATTAAAAATTTGTGTGTAAATATTATGACTTATTTCAGGAACGAACAAGTAGTAATAATTATTATGAGCAAGATTCTTTATCATTAAAATATAGATTGGACAATGAATTTGATTTGGTGTTTGTGATAGCATTCCAAAAAATACTACAATTATCGTATGTAGATAAATTTTTGGATGACATACAATTGGAATTCAGAGACAAATATAAAAATGACTTGGCTCGGAAAAATTATTTTATGGTAAAATTGTCTTAAAAGGTTTTATAACACCTAATTTATTATTTAATTTGAATTTAGGAATTTGAATTTAGTAAAAATTTCCAAGAGGTTCTTAAATCTGCTGAAGAATGGGGTAGGGTTCAAGCCTGTATTCCAAAACAGATGCGTACATTTAATGAGTCAACAAAATCAAAAAAAACTGTAGCTTCTATGATTGAACGAAAAGGTGATGACAAAGAAAATAAAAAAAATAGTAAGCTGAAACTGTAATTTTATGTTTATAAAAATCCATTTCAAATTAATTAATTAATTAACCTATAATTTTTAATTCATAAATAATTATTACTTAGTGAAAACAATAGAAACTCAAAAAAATGACAAAGAAATTAACCATAATGGTATTTCATTTAATGAAGAAGATATAATCACTCAAAACCGTTTAAAAATGGCTCAAAAAATGGGTGCAATAAATTCCAATAAATTGAAAAAAAATAAAGAGTGAGGGATTTTTATATTATTACATTTTTGTAATTATTTAAATTTAATATGTATATAATTTTTATAATATTTATAAATTAATTTTAGAAAAGTGCCAAAACCTTCTCCTAAGGCAACTAAACAACCTCGTACCTGGCCATTAGGTGGAGGTGTGAAAGATATTAGCACCTTAGATTACACTAAGGATAAATCGAATAATAATGCTGATAGCCAAATTGAAATAGAAGCAAACAATGAAGTAAATCATTTTTACCTATTTTGGATTTAATTGGAACAAGTTTTAAATAATGATTAATAATTGAAATATCTTAACAGATTGTTGGACAAATGGTGGGTGGAATTAAAGATATAGAAATTGATAGTGAGAGTGATGAAGAAGAGTCTAATGAAAAATTTGAAACTGCTGCTGAACGCAAACAAAAGAGTGATAGTAAAAAAAGTGTATTTTCAATGTTCAAGTAAATGATTGATTTTTCTATAACTTTGAATATTTTCCAATTCATATTTAATATTTTTTAGGGGCTTAGTTGGAAGAAAAAATCTTACTGCTGCTGATATGGATCCAGTTTTGGAAAAACTTAAAGAACATTTAGTAGCCAAAAATGTAGCTATTGAAATAGCCACTAAACTTTGTGACTCAGTTTCTTCTAAGCTTGAAGGAAAGGTAAATTCAAAAGTTATGGTCCCGATTCGTTTTTCCCTCATGCTCTGTCACTAGCTAATAAAATATCCCCATCAATAGATTTTTTTAATTCTAGTTGTAATAAATTTAAGTGTAATGTATTATTAATATTAATATGTATTAACAATGTTTTATAGTTATAAATATTTTCCATTTAAGTAATTAGTATTATTTCTGTATTTGTACTTTGTATAGTTCTTTATTATTTTTTCCCTTTTGTTTATTGTAATTTAAATATGTAAGTTTCCGTTCATATAATTTGTCAATTGTATTATACTTTATATTCAAAGGGCTCAAGCCCGTTAAGTCAATTAAATAAATAAATAATTTTTTTTTAGGATAAAAATATTTTAATAATTAATCTATATTTTTTAATCCTATGTAAATGTAGGTTCTTGGTTCATTTGAATCTGTAGCAACAACTGTAAAAAATACAATGATTGAATCACTTGTACAAATTTTGTCACCAAAACGTAGGATTGATATATTACGAGACGCAATGATGGCTAAGAAAAATGATAAGCCTTATGTAATGGCCTTTTGTGGAGTTAATGGTGTGGGCAAGTCTACCAATCTTGCTAAAGTATGTTGATCTATTTTTAAACTATTAAAGAAATTGTACATATTTTCTAAATAAGTATAAAATATTTACATGTATGTATGATATTTATTATAGATTTGCTTTTGGTTGATTGAAAATAATTTGAGAGTATTGATCGCAGCTTGTGACACATTTAGAGCTGGTGCTGTTGAACAATTAAGAACTCATACAAAACACTTAAATGCACTTCATCCAGCAAAAAAACATAATGATCAACAAATGGTACAATTATATGAAAAAGGATATGGTTAGTATCTTAAATTTTAATTATTAAATAATAAATATATTTGTTTATATAGGTAACCTAAAATAGTCAAATAGCAATAGTATCTACAATTATTATTTATTAATATGCTATTTGGGATCAATTTATTATTGTGTAAATTGTCTGTACATTTATTTCCATTATTGGTGTTTGTATACTACATTGCGTATTAAACATTAATTGTTTCCCCCAGAATATAATTTATAAGTTAATGGCTATTACAGGAAAGGATGCAGCTGGAATTGCTATGGAAGCTATAAGTTATGCCAAGGAAGCCAAATATGATGTAGTTCTTGTGGATACAGCTGGTAGAATGCAAGATAATGAACCATTAATGCGAGCTTTAACCAAAGTAATTATTTAATTCATTATAACTTTCTGTGTTTGATCATCATACATTGTATCATAGATATTGAATAATCAATGATTGTATGTATAAATATATTAAATCAGAAAATAAAAACAACAATATGAAGTCAATAATAAAAATTGAAGTATTTATCGAATATTCATTTTTAGTTAATTAAAGTGAATGAACCAGACATGGTATTATTTGTTGGTGAAGCATTAGTTGGCAATGAAGCAGTTGATCAACTAGTAAAATTTAATCAAGCTTTAGCTGATTATTCTTCTTCAGGGAATCCACATTTAATCGATGGAATTGTACTCACAAAATTTGACACTATTGATGATAAGGCAAGTTGAAATATTCCATTGTATATATGTAATATTATATACATTTCTTTTAGAGCCATAAAATTTCAAACATGCTAATAAAACTAATATAAATAGCACTATTTTAATATTTTAAACTAAAAATTATTGCATATAGGTTGGAGCTGCTATTTCAATGACATACATCACAGGTCAACCTATAGTATTTGTGGGAACTGGTCAAACATATACAGATCTAAAGTCATTGAATGCAAAAGCAGTAGTTGCTGCACTTATGAAATGAAATTATTGATTGTTATACATACATAACATTTAAACTTTGAATTTTTATGGATTTCTTTTTTTTTTAAGTCTGGTGATAATTTGTTGGTTTTTATTAGTTTTTTTTAATGAATGGATGTCTTGAAATATTCATGTTTTAATATATAGTATTTGTTCATCCTACTGGATATTTATGTATTATTTCAAAAGTGTATTTGTTAATTTTTCATTCCATTAAGTATTTTTGGTAATAAATAAAAATGGGCACCTATGTGTTTATAATATACTTTTTTTATTAATTCTTATTTTCTATTGCATTATAATTAGATTAATATATACTCTACTTTTTAATCTATGTATTAATAAACTGGAGTAGAATATATAAAAATAAAAATAAAATAAAATAATTTGTTCATTAAATATTGATAGTTGTATGCATTATTTTTGTTTTTGTTTCATGTAATAAACTGAGCAATTAACACAACTTAAATAAGAAATATTTTTACCACTTTATACACTTGGCTTGTAAAATAGATAAAATATTTATTTTTATTATTTATAAGCTTTAATTAAGAAATTTAATTTATATTACATATAAATCTAAAAAATTTAACAATTAATAATTTTAAATATACTCTTTATATAAGTACCTAAAATACCTAATTCTTAGCTCTATTGCATAAACCATAGTGACTTAAAATATTAAAATACACAAACTACATATATCAAAAGACAATAATCTATCTAATATTTATCACTATTATTGGGGAAAAAAATGTTTTTAATTTAAGAATTGTATGTATAAATTCAGTTTTAAAAATTCATATTCATTCTAAAATCACAGTGTTTCCTATTCTTATAATATGACAAGATAATATTTTCCAAAAAATAATTTATAAGTTTTAAAATAGTGCAACAAGTACAGTACTTTCATCTTACTTTGTTGAACTAATTAGATCATAGTTATTTCATGGTTTTACATCACCAATAAATAATAATATATTAAATTTTATGCATAGAACAAGACCATAGTCTTATAAATATTTTATATTTATTATAAATTATAATGAATATTCAATTATAATATTGTACTATGATGTTAATCAGGCTATTCGAAAATTTATGGTTCATTTATCATTTTATTCTTCCATGACAACATTCCATGTGGTGTGATTTCATATCAACTTTTATAGTAAGCATAGTATTTAGATATGGAATTATAGAAGTATGTTTAAAGACTTTTCATTTGAAAAAAATTTTTTAAAGCGATTTCACGGTTACTTGACCACTGACCACTGGTACTTCGACTACTGAAGATTATACTTTAATTTTTAATAGGTGTTATAAAGGAATAATATATTTCTTCGTTTGTAACTATGTCTATTAAAATCTCTGATAATGATTCGCTAAATGTTGGGTAAAATTTGTTCAGTATCATTCTTACAAAAATATAATTTAATTTTCTTTTATGAAAGTATTTATGAATTTTTAAATCATAATTATTTTTTGATTTGTTTTTTAGTAATACGTATAAAGTTTCAAACAATGGTCAACTTATTAAACTTGAACCAAATATTCTCAGTGCTCAAACTTTGATTGTTACTGATGATGATGGATCCCTTGAGTCAGCTGATGAACAACCTACTGCTGCTGTAATTGAAAATGGTAGTGTAACAGAAATCGTCATGAGCAAAGCAAATGATACAAACATTACACAGTATGAGCTAAGGCCAAACAACAATGCTAGTAAGTATTACTCACAATATATTAAATACTGTAAAAGATATCAAAAAATGTATTTCTTAAATCAAAGAAAATATAGTTTCTAAACTTGTAGCTTGTTAGATTTAAATTATTACAAATGTAATAGAAAATTCAGACTTAATTATGTTAATACCTAATACCTGAATAAAATAAAACCACTTATTATTTTGTAAAAATAATTATCCTGAAAGATATCTGTTTAAATGGATGGATATAGCGTTTATTTCATATTACTTATATTAGTAAGATAAAGCACTTCATAGAAATATCTTTTATCATATAATTATTGTTCGTATTTATTTACTATCAAAATGTTAAAATGCATATTTAAATATTTTGATTTCAGCTCAATTTTTTGTTGTACAACCAATAAATGATTTATTTACTACCACAACTACAGTTAAAAGACCAATTGTACCCTTAAATAGTGAAGTATCTAGAAAACGAGTGGATCGAACTGTTGTTACTGTAAGTTCTTTCAAATTATTAAAAGTGTAAAATATATTTCATATTTTAAATTCATAAAATAAGTATTATTTTTATTTCCACCATTTATTTTTGTACATTGATTATTTAATTAGTATATCTCTGAAAAAGTCTGTTATGTTTTCAGAGAGATGCTAAAAGACGATTAACACATAACGAAGTAGAACGTCGAAGACGTGATAAAATTAATCAGTGGATAATGTATATGAGCAAAATCATACCAGATTGTGCTGAAGAAAATAAAACCAACTATGACAATCAGGTATTTTTTTAAATGTTTTCTATATTTGTTTAGATCAATTCAATCTTGAATGGATTTTTATACAATATTTAAACTAATTTTCCATTACCAATTAACGTATTCCAGAAATAAGAGCAATATTTAATTTTATTTAATTTTAACAATAATAACAAGTGTGAGGCCAATGTTTACAGAGGCATAGCGTACATAATAATAGTGACAAGCTCGAAAAAGAATAATAGATTCTTAGATAGTGAAGTGGTAGGGGTATAATAAAAATAGAACCATTGCGGGTGTTTCAAATTGGTACTCTAAAGTTGATTAATTCAAGAAATGAAGGGGGGTCAATAGAACCAGAAAAGTTTTTGAAGGAATGATTTATTATAAGTGAAGAATCATCAGAAGAGCATTTAGTTTTAAATATATTTTATATAATTATATTTATATAATTTTTGCTGTACTCATTTAAGTTGTTTGCAAGTGTCAGCAATTTTTTAACTTTACCCGAGCGAGTAGGAAACTCTTGAGTATGTAATAATTTAGTCACAAAAGTGTATGAGTTTATCTTTGGTTATATCGAAGTCTGAAGTGATAATAAATTGAACATAATTTACTCCAATTTTACATCTTCACATGTGATTCTCATAATGAGTATATTTTAAAGTTAAATAATATTGAATAGTGGTGTAGATCTTTATAAAATACATACCTGTATTATTAATGTCAACTTACTAACCGATGACTGTCATTGATCATAGTAAAATGAATTAACATAAATATCTGTAGGTTGCTCTTAATACAATTTAAATAGTGATCTATATGTGTTTTTTAACAATATGTTTGAAGAAGGATATCATGTGAAAAAAAGTAATTTTTGTGTACTTAGATTTTGAATTTTTTTTTTTAGGTTAATGATTGTACATAATGGTGATTAAGTAAACATTTTAAATTTATTGTACAAGATGTATTTTATTGAATTATTATTATGTTTTTCTAGAGTAAAGGAGGAATTTTGGCAAAAGCATGTGATTACATAAATGAATTAAAATCAACTAATCAAAGATTAATGGACTGCGTAAAACAAATGGAGGCCATTAATAGGCACAATGATGAATTAAGAATAGAAAATGAAGAATTAAGAGGAATTTTAACTCAGCATGGATTGTTATCTGAGACTGAGAGGTAATAATACTGGATTATTTTATATTTAATAATTTCTAGCTTTTAAGGATGTATAAAAGACAGCTGTAAATAAAATAAAATAGACAAACACTTTGACATCAAACTTCTCTTTTTTTTATGACCTTGTGTTTTAAGTTGTTCATTTATGAGATTACCACAATGTTTATCTTTATTATTAATTTTTAATTAAAATGAATTGTGACAGAAGTGTTACATTTGACTAAGAGTAGCGAAATATATTTGTTCATCACTTAAGGGAATCTACTCAATGACACTTGGAAACTGGTTTAAATATCTGATGTTATAACTTATGAATTAATATAACTATTTTTTAGTTTTGTTTCTAGAGATGGAGACTCTTCATGATAATTGTAAACAACCTGTAAAAACAATTTTTAACCGATTTGAACTTATTATTTGCTACTATACTCAACATTTTCGTAATACTGAAGAGACCAATATAATATTATACTTATATTATTAAAAAAAAAAGATTTTATCAGAAGGCTAAATTTATATTGAAATATATTTTGAAATTTTAAATACTGTATATTGTATTATTAATGTTAGATGCTTCAACATGTTAAATTTGTTTAAAAATATACTATGACAATTATGTGGCTAAATAATAATTTTTAATCTCAAATTTAAAAAATTAGATAATACGTATTTATTATAACATAGAGGCTACAATAAATTGTACTTAACTTATTAGATATTTGAAAATGTGAAAATGTGTATATTAATGAATATAGTAAGTATAAATCTATGAGTAAATATAGTTATGTTTAACTTGTATTTCTTACTTTGATCATATACCAACTAATCAGAATTTATTTAATAAATTCTTTAAATTAAAAACTAATGTATGAATATATTTAATTTAAAAATGTTGTAATTTAGTCACTATGTTTATAAAAACCATTCGAATGTTAAGTGTTGCAAATCAATTAGGAATATTTGATTAAAATACCATACTAGACTTATGTTATTAACTGTTTATGGACCTTTGATTATATGAATTAAAATATTGAATGATCTCTTTATACCTAACAGTACTCAAATCTTATCATCAATAATGCAGTTTTCAGAAGTTATTTTTATGTATTATATGTTTACTGTATACCAAATAAAAATATATTTTTAAATTACAATTTAATGTTGTCAAGTTTTAAATGTTCGCTTAAGGGTTATTGTTTTTCTTTATACAACCAAATTTGGTAACTATTGTTTTTTTTTTTTTCGTTGTGTAGTTATATACTATTTATAATTTAAATATGTTATGGAATTAAAAAAGATATTTTTCTTTATGTTTATTCAATCAAGTGTGATTAAACTACTATTGTCCAAAATATGAAAATAAATTTACAAAATTGTGTATTCATTATTATTTATTTTTTAAACTTATTACTATTACTTTTTTAACTATAAAGTGTCTTACAGACTTAAATATATTAAAGATTTAAAAATTTTAATATTAAAGATAATTAAAATTAATATTTCAATTGTTTCAATATTGCCTCTTGGAATTTTATTAAATCAAGTTAACCAAATCTTGCCATTATTTAGTTTATATACTTGTAAAAAAAAAGTTTCTAATAAAACTAAGTAATGAAATATTATAACACTTCAGTTTAAGCTTTATCTTAAATGTAATAATACACCAATGGGTTTTCATATTTGGTGCTGAGAGCATTCACTTTGTGTGCAGTTTAGGCGCACATTCAATCTTAAGCTTCAGAGTGCTAAAATGTTTTGTTTCAAGGTGACATGGGGGAGGGCTTTGTCTCCCTCACCTCCTGTACAATTATACATATCAGACATAAATTAATTTAATTGTAAATAAAATTATAAACCATTTCATTTAAAAAAATCAAAATTCGTTATTCACAAATTTTTTTGAAGTATTTCAAGATCGTGATAATAATATAATATGCAAGTTATTTTGTAATTGAGAAGTCAGAAATATTAATTATTATACTTAAGCTTTGAAATTTTAACAAAAGGTCCATAGGTTTTTGTTCAAATAAATAAAAAAAAAAAAAAATTGATACCCAACTATAAAACAGCCGATCTGACTACGACTGTATCTACACTCTACAGCCGTGTTCTATGATAACGGTGGGGAGAAAAATCTTATCACACTTACAAATTACGATTATAAATAATATAAATTTATTTACCAACTTTTTATATATAAATAATTAATTGGTGTATAAATTATCACCTTACTAATAAAAAATATGATAAAAGGGACATTTTAATATGTGACAAAAATATAAATATTTTTTATAATTTTAAAAATTATTTTGTTTGGTACTATAGTTTAAACACATTACAATAAGAAATATAGTCTATAGTTTATATTTGTTCATATATTTTATATCACCTTTTTACAACATGGATATAGAATGTGATATACAGTAATTAATGCTAATTGTTTTATTCACACAAATCCAGGAATTTGGTATTTTTAGATAATATACAGTATGCTAGAGCAGCGGTTCCCAAACTTTATCGACAATGGCACCCTTAAAAAATAGTTTGTATTTTGTGGAACCTTAATGTATTCAATTTCAACTCAACTCCAATTTTTTAATAATATTTTTTCAATAATCATATATATCTGGTGGAACCCTTGACATTGTCCCGCGGAACATACTTTAAGAAACACTATGCTAGAGTATGGTTTGCTCATAAACGTAATTATCTCATTGGCTTTGTCAGATATATAATTTAATAGTATGAAATTGATACAGGTTTCCTGCAATTTTCTAAGTTGTGGATGACACGCCATTTAGTTTGAGATTAGTTATCTTTCTGGATCTTTCAGTCATTTCTACATAGCTACTTATTCAATAGAAAATTGTATGTTCATATAGTAGATAAATCAAATTATTTAATAAAGTAGGTTTAACTTTTAATCGGAAATTCCAAGTGCCTACACACAAAAAAATCATATAACAATTTTGAAAATAATGAAATGTCTATAAAATGCTAATAATATATAAAATAAGTATAAGTAAATGTTTTGAGTCACTACAGCAACCAAAATAACAATCAAATATCTAATATCATAGTCTAATTTTATTTTAGCAATTTGTATATGGTTTTTTCAATCAATTGGTATTCTATTGACATTGATTAAATAAACATAATATATACAATCAATACTATTGAGAAAGTCAAAAAAATATCTCAATGACGAAATTTCTTATCCAAAAAGTAAATAGGTTTGTATAAATTGGAGCAATTCTTCTAGTTGAGCCCGTAAACACGGAAATAAAAAATAAATGATCACACATCATGATAAAACTATTTAACATTTCTTATTTCACTCAAAATCTAAAAAATATTTCTCCTTGTTCAAAATTTAGGAGCATACCTCAGTTATAGAATTATTCAGTTACATAAAACTGAAATAATCGCTTCAAGTTTTGCTATTCATATTTTTTTAGGTGAAATTAAAATATGAGACAGTAGCAAGTGCAGTCCCAGGAAAAAAAGCATACAATTGTATTAACAATAAAGAAAACAAAAAGGAGTTAAAAATTAAACAAATAAAAGTTTACAATAAATTTGGAATGTATTTGTTAATTATCATTGATAACAGATTACCTAATAATATTTTACAAATATTAAATTTACCGAGTACTCTAAATGGTATCTCTTTTGTAAGAATAAAACCCCTACGTTATTTAATATAATTCATAGACTATAATATAATTATAATATAATTAAAAACAACAAAACAATCATTCATGACGAAAAACTTATTTGGCTAACCAAAAAACATGGCCAATAATTATTTGGGTTTTAAGAAAATAAATATTATGGTTTTTGGATTCTAAATAATATTCTTTTTCTTTTGTAACTAACTTTAAATATTGCCCTATAAATGAACATTAAATTTATGATCATATTGATTCACTTATTATTTTTATCGTTATTACAACAGGAAATTAGATAATAATTAATAATATGTACATGACAATGAATGTGTTTATATCTTTAAATAATGGTTAATTGAAACAGAAATGAATTTATAAAATTCACATGGTATGGTTGCTTATTGTCGAATTTAATAATAAATTATAAAATAATAGTTCACTTACTATGAATGAAATCTACAAGAATGGAATGACGAATAAGATGAATTTAAAAAAATAATAATAATAAAAATATTATTGATGGTGACTTTTACAACAAGATTAAAACAAAAAGAATTTTACTTCCGTCACCATAATTTCATTCTATGATGTGCGCTAATTTTATGAAAGCTAGAGTAAACAACAACAATTTATTATAATATATAATTTTTTTTACACTTTGTTTTGTTTTTGAATAACGATGTAAAATAATATGAAAAATACTTTTTAGTCCTCCAGATTTCTAAAAGCTTGCTGTATATCATCATATAACTGATCAAAGTCAGCACGGATTTTAGGCTCACCATCTTTCACTGGGTCCTATAAGAAAACATCAGTTTTAATAAAAATTTATTTTGAAAAAATTTTTTTTACCTTAAACTTCATAGAGGACAACTGGTGAAGTATACTACTCATACTATCTTTGATGACAGACCAAGTTATTTTGTTTTCAGATTGAGCAGTTGATTCAACTGCATGGCGTGCCATATCATAAAAGGCTATCATATTTCGCAACATTCCAACAGTTTTGTAAAATGGGCAGAAACGATCATAGGGCGAATAACTAGCAGAACATAAAAAAGTTACTTAAAATGATAAAAGAGTACCATAATATTATGGATTATTATTATTCAATTACCTGTTTTGTTGTAAAAAGTCGTCCTTTAATAGTTTAGCGACTTCTAAAGTAATTTTATCAGATTCAGCTAAGGAGGCTTTACCAACCAACTGTACTATTTCAGACAAATCTTCCTCTTCTTGCAATATCTCTTTAACTTTAGTTCTTAAGGGTACAAATTCTGTGTAATTTTTATCATAAAACTCATCCAATGCTCTTGTATATTTACTAAAAAGATAATATTTTTCATTAATGACAATTTGTTTAACTGTAATAATATTTAATTTAATTTAAATACCTGTATGAAATAAGCCAATTAATGGAAGGAAAGTGTTTACGTTGAGCCAATTTCTTGTCCAGCCCCCAAAATACTTGTACAATACCCAAAGTAGCTGATGTAACGGGATCAGAAAAGTCACCACCTGGAGGACTAACAGCTCCTACAATACTTACTGAACCTTCTCGTTCAGGATTTCCCAAACATTTTACTCGACCAGCTCTTTCGTAAAATGAAGCCAAACGGGCACCCAAATATGCAGGATATCCACTGATTTATACAAAATTTTTTTAATATAAGTGTTAATAGAACAACCTATTGTTTTTTATTAGTTTACCTGTCAGCAGGCATTTCAGCAAGACGACCTGATATTTCACGCAAAGCTTCAGCCCAACGAGATGTTGAATCAGCCATCATTGATACATTGTAACCCATGTCTCTGAAGTATTCGGATAATGTGATACCTAAAAATAATTTATAAAAAAATCAATATCAATTTAATTAAGTCAAAAATTAATCATTAATACCAGTATAAATAGAAGCTTCACGAGCTGCTACAGGCATGTTTGAGGTATTAGCTACTAAAGCAGTTCTTTTCATGATAGATTCAGTAACGCCATCAACTTCAATAGATAATTCTGGGAAATCTCCTAATACCTAAAATATTAAAAATTTATAATTTTAATAAAAGTAATTTATATATTATTTCGAGTAATGTTTACTCATATGAAACTACATATGAAAATTATTTTACCTCAGCCATTTCATTACCACGTTCTCCACAACCAACATATATAATAACATCAGAATTTGAATACTTAGATAAAGCTTGAGATATTACAGTTTTTCCACAACCAAAAGCTCCAGGAATGGCAGTTGTTCCACCTTGCACACAACTAAAGAAATATATGAAAAATATAATAGGAGCAATGAAATTACAATATTTTATAGACTTACGGAAATAGAGAGTCAAGTACTCGTTGTCCAGTTAAAAGTGGATAATTGGCAGGTAATTTTTCAGTAACTGGACGAGGTTGACGTACAGGCCAAACTTGCAACATTGTATATGATGATTTTTCACCATCAAATTCTGTCTCCAAAATAATGTCCTAGAATGTATATTAATATTTTATATATTTTGCTAAAATAAAATTGTAAGATGTATTTACATCAACTTTATAGTTTCCAGGCGGAGCTTGGAATACAACAGTTCCTTTAGCTTTAGGAGGTAACATTAACCTATGTTTAACAAGAGTATTTTCATGCACAAGACCAAAAAGATCTCCTCCAGTTATATGACTTCCAATTTTGATATTAGATGAATTGTATTCCCAAGAAACGTTACGAGCTAGAGCAGGTATATTAACACCCTTGGGAATGTAAATATTTTGAGTAAGCTCATTAATATCTTTTAATGGTCGCTGAATACCATCAAATATACTTCCCATTATACCAGGCCCTAATTCTACTGAAAGTGGTTTACCAGTCCTTAACACAGGGTCACCAACAGTAACACCAGATGTATCTTCATAAACCTAGATAGGCAGAAGTAGAACAAAATTAACAATTAGATGGCTGAAAAAATAGTTGATTCTTATTTACCTGAATTGTAGCCATGTCACCTTCTAAACGAATAATCTCACCAACCAGTTCGAAATATCCTACACGAACCAGTTCGTACATAGCTGAACCAGACATTTTTTCAGCAGTAACGACTATAAAAAAAAGTTAACACATAAAAAAATAATATATAATAACAGACAAAATAATTGTAATAATACTAACCTGGTCCTGAAACAGCAAACACAAACCCATATGAACTCTCATTGTCTTCATCTTCAAAAGTCTTCAACGAAGTCATTTTTGTATGATTTTTGTCTACATAAGAAAAAAATTATAAATTTAATATACATGTATAGGTACATTAAATTTTAATAATAATAATTTCATAAAATATTATAAACAATAGGTACTTTAAGCATACAATTATTTAGAACTGAACTAGCATAAAAAAATATGATAATTGAAATACCATAAAATATTGCTTTTCATTTAAAATAGTATAACATCCATGGATAAATTTTTTACCTAATAATCCCCAACAAGATACAACAGATTTCCACATTATGATTTATAATGGTAACCAATATTAAAAAATAATTTACTTTATCATGCATTCATGCATAATTTAAATTATTAGAATGAACTATATATATATACCAAGTTACAAGTGTTACTAATGATACATATCTTTCATAAAGATGTAGTTTCAACTAAAAACAATGCTAGGCTTTTAATTGTTACATAACTTAAATAGAATAACTACATACATGAAATGTAATATGCAAGCCATAAATCACTGAGAATATTGTAATAGTCTTAATCCATAATCTGTCATGAGACTTTATTTACACAAACATACATTTTTAATCAATTGCATAACAATGTTGGCAGTTTAAATATAGATAGACAATAAAATGCAGTTAAATAATTCGCAAACAAATGAATCAGTTTCATTAAAATATACTCAATTAGACTTAATTACCTTTGGGTTAATTGATACCTAAAAACAAGGCGGATCCCATATAAATTAGGTTAGAGTGATCAACAAATTAAGTGAAATGTTTCAATGCGTGACTTTTGAATAAATAGTAACTACAAAGATTTGAAAGGAAACTAAATAAATTATTATACTAATCGAAAACTTTTGGTTTAGACTTGAGGGTGTTGGCCGTGGCCGCTGCCACCACTGGGAGGGTACCGCCAAAGGGTTGATAAGTGTTGATAACAAAATGAAAGGGATGCAACGAGTTAAATAAAATACCTACATGGTTATCTTTAACATGTCTATAATAATTTACTAAAGGAAGAAAACCATTGAAATTAAAAATTATTTAATACTCACTTGAATATATTCACGGGCGTATCCTTTTTTGACTGAAAGACAACTCTCAAAGCCACAACTCATGCAGTGCTGCTACTGGCGGCGAATGAATCGAAGTGAAAAAAAAACTGGGTGGTACCCTAATCAGCTGACTATAAGACAATCTATCAGCATGTGCAACAACCTTGCATAAAATATTTGGGAATTTCATCTTCTGGCTTTCAAGATTCAACTTCCAAAGTCAATATTGTCACAAAACAATATTTATATTCATTCATCATTAATATTGTTGAACGTTATGTTTAAATTATAATTGTAAATTTACAATATTAAGATTTAAATTTTCAAAACACCTAATAGCAATTGTCGTTATCATAATAAAACTAATTTCTCTTGATAAATTGGTGGCAATCACGGCAGTAGATAGCCGTGGTAGCAACACGATTATAAAGAACTTTAAGAAAAACTTTACAAAGTTCTTTATAATCGTGGGTGGCAAGAGTCTAATCCACGGCTGTAGATAATCTTATGATAATCTAATCTATTCAATAACCTGTCTGCAATATTTTTGCTTTCAAATGTCAATGTAGGTTCCCCTGCCTGAAAACAAGGAATCAATTCTCCCTTCTATTCCCTTAATAGATTATAGAGTGTGAGATAAATTAAGATCGAGTAGGAGATTAATTTTCGAAATTTTACTTTTTGCCATGCGTTTCTTAACCCATAACATGTAAAATGGGGCATCTTGGATCGTGCTTGGGCACTTCTAAATTTTATTTTATATTATTGACGTAATTTTCTATTTTACTAATTTCATTTATCAGCATACCTTTCAATTGGTGACCATAGATAAGTTATCGATCATAGCATTTCAATAACAAATTAATTTAATTTTTGTTCTCCATCGAAAATGGTTAGTCTTGGGTCTCATTTACCCTACGTCACCATATACGTTCAGTATTTTTATTTAATTTTTTTAAAAATAATGATGGTTTGGTAAAAAAATAATTAATTTGATATTTATATAATAATCAAAATAAAAAATTGTATAACTTATATGCGAATACGATGAGATTGGAAGTGAATCCGGATATTGACGATTAGTAACTAAAAATAAGAAACATTTAAAACCACATCACTTTTTAATTTTTACTTTTTCTATCATTTTTTTTTTCTCAACATTATAGCATGCTTAATAGAAATTAACTTGAAAATTGAAACACACATGAAATTTATTTTTAAATGTATTTTTGTAACAAAAAATGTCAATTGTCTAATTCGAAAATAATATTTTTTTTTTTATTTAAAATATAGCATTTATAATCTGTACATTAAAAAAAATAAAAAATTTTATCATATTTAAAAATATTATACTTCTTAACTTAAAAGCTTTGAACAAAAATGTAATTTTAATTACCTATGATATTGAGAACAAAATTATTCGATACAAAGCCATTTTTTAATGTTGATCAATATGCACACAACAAATTTAAATATAATTATGAAAATAAAAAAATTTTCTTACATTAAATTTCTAAAAATCGAAAATAGTTAATAAAATATTGAGAATTATGACCTCCTATGGGTATGGCCTTAAGAAAACATATCGATATATATTTTCATTTTGCGGTAATTACATCAAAGTTAATAAATATTAAGTTATACTATATGTTATAATATAATAAATTATTATTAATATTTCATATTATTATAACCTGTGGATATTGGGCTGTAAAATATGTTTATTTAAAACAGATCTTATTACATTTTCTCCTAAACTTTAGCCATCAAAAAATTGATATTATGCTTTAATTAATTTAACTAAGTAATTTACTCAGCTCGTTGCTCGTTGGCATCAAATAGATAAAATATTTTATTTCATCTCGAACTCCAAAACAGATTGAAAAAACAAAATTGTTGATAACTATGTAAGACATAGCCACCTAGTACAATATAGAGGGTTCTTCATAGTTAAAAATTAACTTTTTTATGATCATTTAATATCTCTATTTTCTACTTTAATTAGTCTCATTGCGGACGGAACTTTGATTATTAACATATTTTAAATCATAGGGCATAGATAATAAGCCGTGTTCTCAACTACCTACAAGTTACAACTTTGTGCTAACAAGTAAAATTAATTATACGAAATACAAATTAGTAATTGCCAATTGGTAACTAACCAACTAAAAACATTGATTTTAATTAGTAAATACAATATACTATAATATACTATATAGTATGTAGTATGTAAGATAGTTATGAAAAAGAATTGTATTTACCATTCAATCAACGGCACAAACTACATGTAAAGTCACAGAACAACTATGTCAACTCATGATAAACATTTTTATTTTGGCAGTACTGTATCTATATTGTTATCATTTCAAAATTTGTTATCAAAGAGTTACTGTTGGAAAAATATTTTCTACTTAACGTTTACTAGAGTCACATTAAAACTCGATATTCATCATGACGAGGTAATACTTTTTTTATATTAATTTCATTATTAAATGTCTTTCATTCATTAATACAAATTCTTGACACTGTACAAGTTTTATTTTTAATTAAAAATTTGGTCGTCAAAATGTATTCATATTTGTCTTCATTATATATTTCAATGAAGAACAATAAATAAGGCTCTAGCCTATAATTTTGTTCATACAAAAATAATAATATGTAATGCTTGATAATAAAAATGTAGGCAATTTAATGAAATTTTTTTTTTAAATTTAAAAATTAGTAAAAAATTATTATTTTTGCCTCTTTTATTTTTTTTATACCTATAAATTGAATATTATTTAAGCATTTTAAAATTTTTTATATAAAAACTTTTTTCTACTTGTTTTAAGAGTAGGTAAAATGATTTAATTTAAAATTTAGTAAAATCTTCTTGATTTGCAAACTACCATTTTTATATAATTTACCTATTGGAAAACCATGTTATTTGTTAAGAAAATGTTTGGTTTACCATGGGAAATAAATATTAATAATTAGTAACTAAATGTTATCTTGTCAAATTTTTAAAACTTATTTTTGTTAAAAATAAAATTGATAACTAATATACTCAAATTAAAATATATATTTTTATTTTATTTATTAATACATACAGAAGTTAAGTTCATTTTTACATATTACATTACTATTAGTTTAATTAAACTGTTTATCCTAAATATGTAATTTCAGTGTGTAATTTTTTTTATCGCTTGTTATTATTTAGAAATTATAAGATGTTCTAAACAATATCATTTCACAACCATATTAGGAATTATAATTTTCTAAATGCCAATATTTCTGGCAACATTATATAATTATACAATATGGTATAACCTTGTGATCCAATTTTAGAGCCAAGTTGGAATTGGGCGAAATAACTCATCATAATATTAAACAGCTCAAGCGACTAAATACAGTTGTATTTCCTGTATCATATAACGAGAAGTTTTATAAAGATGTACTAGAAGCTGGAGAATTAGCTAAATTAGGTATGTGATGATTTTAAATTTTGTTAGCTACTCTATATTGCCTTGTAGTTATTGTAAATGTATGTATATTTTTAGCTTATTATAATGATATTGTGGTTGGAGCTGTGTGTTGTCGAATAGATCAAGAAGTTGGTCGTCGGCTTTATATAATGACTTTAGGATGCTTATCACAATATAGAAGACTTGGTATAGGAAGTATGATGGTTGATCATGTATTAAATTATGTTGAAAATGATGGCACATTTGATAGTGTATACTTGTAAGTGTCTAGTAAAGTGCATTATAATACACAATCGACATTCTTTTATGATTTTTTAATTATTTAATTTATTTTTAGACATGTTCAGTTAAACAATGACAGTGCCATTAAGTTCTACAAACAATTTGGATTTGAAATAGTTGAAACAAAAGAGCATTACTATAAAAGAATAGATCCTGCAGCTGCATATGTATTGGAAAAACGTTTGCGACCTAAAACATTAAATGGGAAAAATGAACATCTTTCAAATAACAATAAAAAAGATTAAACCAGGAAAAGCTTTTTTATTTGTTTATTGTATTAATAAGTTTATTATAATAATAGAAAACATACTGTAAATATACAGTGCATAATTAACACACAATAATTTTCTTTTGTTGATAAAAATTAAGTTAGTATTTTTTGAGTTAATCCCAAAAATATATTTTTCTGTCTGACCTTACCTTTGCATAGTATTATATGTATTTTATAACTGAAATATGCAAATAATAACCTATTGCATTTTATAATTGTAAGGGTACAGTTTAAAAATATCACTCATTATATAATAACTAAAAAATTTAGATAAAAACAGATAAGTCATTTAAACAAAAATTTGCTTCATACTTCAATTTCTTTAAACAATTCAGCGATTCGTTGAGCACATAATACTGAACCTTCATGTGCTTCTTTACAAGTCTGTTAACAAATAAATATCAAAATATTAATATGTATCTAAATTAAATGGCAATATTAACTCACAATAGCTAAATTTAAAAAACCATGGGGTAATCCTTTTAAGATATCCATTTTCACTTTTTTTCCTAGTTCTTTCAACCGTTTGGCAAACATTACACAATCGTCTAAACAAGGGTCCATATGTACAGTCTGTGAAATTCAAAAAATTTTAAATGGTATTGTTTGTATTTAATAAAAATATAAAGAAAGTAGAGTTGTCGACTAATAAGCAGTTTATATTTTATTATAACTATGCATAGTGTGTATCATGAAAAAACGTACATACTACATACTATGTCTTTATGATTGAGAAAAATATTTGTTAATTTATTATTTTAAAGATAACTTAATATATGTTAACTTCACAAAAAAAAAAAAAAAAAAACAGATCGACTTTTTTTTTATTGAGTATTTAAAACATAGATATTAATTATAAATATGATATACTCAAGTCTTAATAACAAAAAATTACAATTATAAATAAAATATGATTAAAATGATATTTCAAGATGCATTAATAATTATATCAAGCTAACAATTTGCTAATCCACAACTATTCATTTTTTTCTTTTCATGAAATGTAAAATTTACAGTAAATAATAAATATATATATATATTAAATATTATAAATAATAGATAAGAAACTGTTAACTAAAAAGTACATAATTTTGACAATTTCTTTTTTAATGAACATACCACAATATGAACAGGAGGTAGTTTTTTAAAAAGATCATCACTTGCAAAATATGGTGATAAAAATGGATCTTCAGGTAACTTCGGCAAATCTATAGGCAAAGGTGTCTCTTCTACCACTTCATTTAAAGCATCATCACTATCACTATAAATATGTAAAATGAATTATTATTAATTTTAATTTGAGAATTAATATTAACATTTTATCTATATATTTACTTTAGCTATAAAGAAAGAACTTATTTTGGGAACAAATGATGATTAAATTTTTTTATCTAATATTTAAAATATGATTTGTATCTAAGTTATTAATTATTAAATAACTTATTCATCATAAAAAACATTTCTATAAAACTAATAATAGTATTATGTGTGTAATGTATATAAACTGAGAATTAAATTTGGATGACACTCATCAAAATATTTTAAATTTACATACAATTGTGAAATGGCTATAAATTTACCAAATTTATGACATCATATTTACTTATTATGTTTTTATGTAAACATTTTTTAGTTAAAAGTGTGTTATTTAAAATTGTAAAAAGTATTTTTAATTGTCATTTTTTAACTAGATGTTAAAATAATATTTAAATAGCAAATTTATAAAAATAATTATTTTCTCGACAAAATAATGAAAAAAAACCTTAAGAAATAATTTGATTAAAATCAATTTTAATGTAATATATAATGTTAGCTATTTTGTTCAAACTAAAACTATAGTTTATCCTAAATATGAAAATTTTTTATTTTTTAAATGTATAATTGAAATAATTATTCCTTTATTCCTTATTTTTTTCATCAATATATAATCAAAATATAATTCATATATAAGTTGTATATTCTTATATTACCTAATATCTTCATCTGCAGTTCCTCCAGTTAATGTAATGAATGTAGTAGTAATAGCAGAACTTATATTCTCAGCAGTCTCTGTGAGCATAGTAGAAAATCGTCTAGATTGTCGTTGTTCATGAGCAGCCATAATAACCTCTTCAACTGTCGTTATTGTTGGTTGATTATCTTTTCTACCATCTTGTATTAGCTCCAAAGCTTCTTCACTAGACTCTACTTCTTCTATAAAATCATCTTTTGGTTTAGCAATATTTTTCAATTTATATTCATATAAACTATCTTGGTAGATATCAGGAGGACAAGCATAAGCTAGAATAAAATAAAATATAATCTAATGAATGATTAAAAATACATTTAATATAATATATAAATATATTTTAAGTTAAATCATAAGTAAATTACCTTTTAAACAATTTGTCATAAAACCTAAGGGTATCAATGGATCTATTAAACTTAGAAATCTTGCGGGTGTTGGAGACCAAGCTATCGCACAAGGGAAGTATGCTAAAAATAAACTGTTCGGTATTCTAAAACCCATTTCTATGCATTTTAATGCTACACAAGCGCTTAAATTTCCTCCAGCAGAATCACCTTATTTAAAATTATGAAATCATTTATTTTCAACTTTAAAAACATATATTAAATTATAAATTTACAAATTTAAATAACTGGAATAAAAAATTAATAAAATTTTAAAAAATTACATTAAAATAAGTGGATAAATTAAATTTTTAATGTAATATGTTTACTTTTTACCTGCCAGAATGACTTGTTTAGCAGTAGAGCCCAAATATGCTGCATTATTTAATGCCCAAACATAAGCAAAAAGTAGTTCTTCCCTAGCTCTAGGATATGGTGCTCTTGGTGCAAGTGAATAATCAACAGATAATATGGGAATGTCCAAGCGAACAGCCCAATCTCTTAAATATGATTCGTGAGAACTTGAACTTTGTGACACAAAACCACCTCCATGACAATGTATTATAAGATTATCACAAGGTTCTGGTAAAATTCCACTTCCAGGGTTTTCAGCTAACTAATAATAACATATATTAGTAACACAATTTAAAATATAAAAAAAAGTCTTTACCATGCCTTCACGTTTAGTTTTCGCAATTAGTCGAACATTTAAAGAAGCTGGCCCTGTATGACATCTTGGGGGCTGAAGTTCAAATAACTGTCCATCTGGTTTTAAATATAAAACAGGTTTACTAGGAATAGATATCAATCGATTTACAGCAACTGCAGGTGAAACTAGATTAGGTAAACTTTTTAATAGTTCTGAAATTAAAAATAAACATAATTTTTTTTTTTTTAAATAATTTAATCACATTACCGGTTTCACCAAGGAATAAAAATGCTTTGTAAAACTCTATTGAAGAATATTGAATAACATTAACAATTCTACGAGCTCTCAATTCTGGATTTAACATATATTTGCTACCTATAAAATTATCCTCAATATAAATACAATTTTTTTTTTATGCCTAAAACAAATAACTTACAATTCCATGCAGTATTTGCTCTAGCTAGCATGCCATTTTCATTATAGTAGACCTCACTAAAAGCAGCCATCATTATAGCAATAGTTTTCAAAGCAGGTTGTAGTGACTCATTAAACTAAAAAATAAAATTATTAATGGTCTTAAATAGAATTGAGAAGTCAAACTAATTTATAATATTCAAGTCTATGCTTGTAGGTTAATCAATTTTTGTTGAGTTTATTATTATTCTATAATTTTTTTATGTACATATTACTATTATACTTAGAGAGGTGCTTATAGAACAGCTCAAATATAAAGCTCAAGCAGGAATGGTTCGATTGTTTGAATTAAGAATAAGAAATATGACATGATAATACAGATCAACTTGAATGGTAAAAATCATTAAAAAGAATAGTTCATCTTGCAAACATTTTATTTTATTTTTATAAAAGGTCAAACACAGTGATCCATATTGGTATTGATACATATGTTGGGTAAGACTTTAATCGTTTAACATTAATAATATAAGGCAGAAAATTAAAACAAGTGACCAGATTAAGTTTTAAATTAATTTTAGATTAAGTAATAAAATTCAAATACAAAATAATTTACCTGAAAAGCTAAACAACGCCCATAAAAAGGACAAAGTTTAGATGGTTCAATTTTCATCATCAGCTCCAAAGCTGCAGTATCATTTCCAGCAAATAACATGCCTGGTTCACTCCAACCAATTAAAAGACATAAGTTCTCTAAGCACAATACCAATGCACTCATCACTTGGTTACATGATTCAATCTCTCTGTAAAAATATTTTTATTATGATATTATACAATGATTATTGGATTAAGTATTTGATTTAGTATGTGAAAATATACTTTGTATAAAATGCTTTACGGAAGAAAAATGAATCACGGTTTGCACTCATTTGATTGCAAATTTTAATACAATGCGCTATAAATAAATCAACAACCGTAACATAACTTCGATATCCATTTCCCGGAGTAGATGGATCAAAATCGTACAGATGACAGACACTCCGTAATTCGTAAACCAAAGGTTTTATAGTACCAATATTGTCAAATAATTGTTCAAAACAATTTGATATGGCAGTTGAACTATTTCTTTCATCAGTTGAAAAATACATTACATTTTCTTTACATAATTCTCTAAGTTTGTCATATGATAATGTATTGTCATCTATTTCCATTGATGCTGACATTATAAAATATTTTAAATTTTCACACTTCCTGTCAAAAAAGGTTATTCATATTAAAAGTGAATTAAAGAATAGTGTGCAGTTAACTCTTGCAGTTTAGATATTTTTTTTTTACATTAATCTAAAAGCCAACAAAAAAAAAAAAAAAAGTTTTTAATTATTGTATTTCTTACTGTTTCAAACATTTAACAAAATTGTATAAAAGAAAAACTGAAGTTTAATAAATTATAGATACATAAGTAATCATACAACTCACAAGATTTGTTTACCTTTTTGTTACTACTAGTGATATTATTATTCAATATACATTGTTAAAACTTTTTTTTTTTTACTACAAGCCTTAGAATTTCTATTAAAATCAATATTAGGGAATACTTTGCAAGAACTTAAAAGTTCATTGTTTAATTGTTGTATTTTGTAGATGGTTACATAAATGTCAATAAACTCTTTTCTAAATAGAAATTAGACAATTTGAAATTATAAAAATTACAATTAATACTTTCAACATACATTTAATTTTTTTTTCAATATATTGTATAAATTGTTCTATTCAATAAACTCTTGTAGCTTTTAAATGTGGTTATAAAGTAAAGTTTAGGATTGATGTGGCAGAATAATTTGCTGCAGTCACCCCGAGTACTACGGTTAATCACCACTCAGCACTGCTAGATGTCGAATGAGTGACAACATAACTTGAGCAGCATTATCCATACCAACACACATACCCACGTTTTTAATACTCTACAGTTACTTTTATAACTATAAAAACCTACAAAAAACCCATATGGAAGATCAATGACCACAGGTGTTGAACCCTCCCGAAATATTAGGCCAATTAAAAAATTAAAAAGAAATTAAAGTATCATCAAAACTGAAGTATTTTATAGTTTTAAATTGGTGATTAATAACTAAGCTAATCCTCCACTAAAATAAATACAAGTTAATTAAAATAAATCATCAATTTCATGATAAATTTAATAAAATGAAAGTATGAATTTGACTAAATAGGATCTAAAATAAAAAATAGTCAAAAGAACTGATCTCTTTTATATCTTTTTTATTCCACAAATGTACTGTATTTTTTAAATTTGTAAAGTGACATACATAAATTTAATGATATTTCATAATATGAAACTAAATAAATATATATTTTCATCTTTTTTTTTTTTTTAATCTATTTATTAGAGAAGGCTTTGACAATTATAGCCTGTTAGCCCTCCATGTAGGTTTTGTGGGTTTGAAGGCCTTTTAGGGTTGAAAAAATGTAGGAGGTTAAACACATGGGTAGTGTATGATGAACACAAGGAAAACACAGCTATAGTCGTGTGGTCACCCATCTAACTGCTAGCAGCGCCAATTAATCACAGCACTGCTAGGACAGTTATAGACCGTTTTGCCACACACATTTTAATTATTTACACAAACATTGAAGGATGAAGTATACATCTTTCAATAGTAAAAATATTAGAAGAAATTCTAAACTTCTTAGATTAATATTAGAAGAATATGTTTAGGTTTTGTTATATCCAAATATCCAAGTATAAATAATTAATCAATAAATCTAAGTTAAATTAATTTATTTTATTTAAATACCTAATATTTTATACTAAAAACAACAAATACAGATTAAAATAAAATATTGGTAATTTCAAAAAAATTCTATATACCTACTTCAACACCATTAATCACATACAAATTAAAGTCAAAAAAATCTATTCAATTATTATATAAATAAATAAGCTTCAATTAAGTAGTATAAATAACCAACAATTATTACATTAAGTAAAAACTAAAAACATAAATAAATTATACTATGCATCAAGCTAGGACTTTTAAAGGAAATTTCAAATAATTCTTATGATAAAATAATTTTGTGAGTGACAAATTAATGTGTTGAAATAAAAAAATATCATTAAAAACTTGAGGTACAAACATTACAAAATATTATAATAGTTAGTGATTTAGGCTTATATAGAATTATAAAATTATAATTCAATCAAGATTCAAGGGTAAAATTCAAAAAAATATTATAGTATGAAAGATCACTCATTAGAACTATGAATAATAAATAAATAAAACATAAGCTGTTTAATAGTAAATTATATTTATTAATTTCACAAAATCATAAAAATATTAATTTACATGTACAAAATAATAAAATTTCAATAAATAAAAAAAGAACTTTTATCTGATAATATATCTCAGTAAACTCATATTACAATTTACATTATTCTTAAACACAAATATAAACTATACAATATAAGAAATCATTGCCCATAGGGAATATATATCTACTATTTAATATAAAGGATTAAATATTTAATTTGGTACAAAAAATGTTTGATTATGTTTTAATCAATATATAATTGGAATAACTACATTTATTAATACAGATACGAAGAAAATCATAAAAAATGACAATTTAATTTATATATATACATATACTTACTAAAGATATGAAGAATAAAGCCATATACACCAGAATTTTATTATTTCATTTATGTGATACAAATATCATAATATACTTGTCAACCTACAAAAATGTTGTCTATTAGTTTATTATTCAATATAAAATAGGTAGTCATTATAACTCACAGATGAACGTAATGAAACGGAATACTAAAGTCCTGATATTTCAATTTTGTAATTTATGAATTTATGATAATGGTTATTAAGAGTTATTTGTTATCATGAAATTTCCAATAAATAATGGTTTAAGTAAAAAAATGAAATAACACGTAGGTAAGTATCTTAATTAAATTGAACGCATAAATTTGAATCAATTTAGTTTGAAAAATAACTTAATACCTATAACGTGCATGGAGATTTGAAATTCAAGCATGTATAAGATTATCCTCATCAGACTTCAAGATTGTAATATCTACTATTATAATTATAGTTATTGTTGATAAATATCATTGCTATTGTCATTGATAAAATAACTAATTGATAATTACCATAACACGACCTTCATTTGAAAGCATATAATTATAACTGTAAGCTCATAAAAAAGATAGGTAATAACACGTATTAATGTGAAAAAAGAACTTTTTGTTACAAGTAGTTAACTATATATAAATATATAGTTTTTTTCATATCCATATGACCATATCAAATTAATTTAATTACATTGTTATATAATAAAATATGAAACCTATAATGGTATATATCAATTAAATGTAATTCAGAGTGAACTGCGAAATTTATGGATACTAGTATACTACTATACTAGATAGCCCAAAAGCAATAAGCAAAACTGAAAACATACACGAACATAACGTGACTACGGCACTACGCAGTCGCCACTTGCCAGTCGGGCGACGGTCGACGAGCAGTCAAAGGCATAGATTAGTGTATTGAACGGTGAAACGAAATGTTTGAACCGCCAACCGAGTACTGGTGACTGTTGAGTACCAGAGTAGTGAGTACTATAGTAGGCTACAGAGCTGAGTGGTATACACGGTACGGTTTAGTGGGAACCCGGCTTTATTCTATGATGGTGACTGCAGTATTCACCATGGTATTCACTATTCCGTATGCTGTCGCTACTAATGATTAGTTTATGTCATAATACTTCTAAATAATATTATATATTATTATGTAGTATTATATAGAAGTCTGGGGTTTATGTAATAAGGGTCGTATTGTAGTAATTCACTAGTGCCATAGTCTGTCACTGTCCGTTCGGCATACTTCGGACTTCCGTAGTAGTTAGTAGTGAAAACTATATGTGTAGTACAACTTTACCGTAATAGTGTCATATTAGGTTTAGATGGTGCAAGCCATCTGTCAAACATTGAAATTTCCAAGTACAGAATCAATTTAAACCATTATTAACCACGATTAAATATACACAAGTTATCATAATTTAAGAACAGAACGCGGCGTCACGGCTGTGGTATAGTGTGGTGTAAATAGTACTAAATACATAGATAATATAAGAATAATATAGTCCACAAACAAAGGTATATTTTAAATTTTGATTCGTGATATAGTCTTATATTATCTATGACTAAATAGTAAATACTGTAAAATGATGACTAAAATTATGAGTTATGATTTATATATTATCATAGAACAAACATTCTATCTTGGTTCATGTTGGTCATAGCTGTGAAAGACCGTAATAGACTGGTAGATACAAAAGTGGTTACACTTTATCTTCTCTACATCGTGCATCGACCGTAGCTTATCGCTTATGTTGGGTGGCCACCTTAAATCATATACAATAATATGACTGTGTAAGACGTGGGTGGCAAACTTACTCATTACTGGCAAATGGTTATTATATGATAAAAGTCGCCGTCAAATTACTCCTAATAATAATAAATAACGGTTAAATATTAAAGTGTTTGTACTTTTTATGTTTTTTTTCATGGTATTATTGTTACATTTTTCTATATTTATGGTTACGTGGTAAAACAAACAATAGTAGTTATGTGAGTTATGTGGTTATTCGTTTTTAATTGTTTTGAACATTCACTGCGATAATAGTCATTAGTTATTACTTCTTTAGTCATACCAATTATTTTGTTGGATTTGATGCTTAAACTCTCTAATCTAACATTATTTGTAACTTATTAACTCTTAGCTCATACTTCATATATCAAGACGTTGATACATTGAAGTATGTTGACGCTACCAATTTTACGTGAACGAAGACAGTTTTTTTAATTCTCCCCTCGTTCATTTATGCCTAAAATATTAAGTTTTCAGGATTTTGAGTGTGATTCGGATTATAAATGATCTTAAGTAAGTTTAAATTATACATATATTTGAAAAATAAAATTAAGGTACTTATTACTTCGTAAACATTTGACCAAATACAAGATACAAGTTAGAAATTTAACCCAGTTATGTTTTTCAGATACATGTATTTTAGTTACTGCCTAGCCATCATTATTGCATACTTACTATAGTAGTGTTTTTTGGGGAGTGATATTGCATAGAAATCCACCATACATTATTGGCGGTCTACTTGTGGGGTGGGCATTTTTAATTGAAATATTTTTATCTTATGATTTAGAATGCCGAAAGTCAAGAAGAATACTGTAAATAATGAAAACATAGTCCCTAACAATAATGGAAAATCAAATAAACAGAAACATACTCCTTATAAATTTGATATACAAAGAATTCTAAAAGAAAGAAAAGCTGATAATGAGTTAAAGAAAAAGAGTGCTGAACTTGATGAAGAGTTAAAAATTGTAGATGATTTGTATCAAAACTCAGTAAAGCAGCTTTTCAATACAAATGAAAAGGATAATTCATCTGTGCCACCCAAACTTGGATATATTATATTTGACTCTTCTAAGTATAATACAACCTTTAAAAATAATCCAGATGATTATAAAATGTTATCAAATTCACAAAAACTATTTATTAAAATGTCAACGAATAAAAATGTATACACAGCTAATGTTTATTTTAAACATTTGATGGAAGCAAATTGGTCTCCAGTATTTGATGTATGTATCATACTGAATAATAATAATTCAGTATAATTTATTTTGTACCTTAATTCATTTTGTTTATTTGAAAAAAAAAATTCCTAGCTCAGACTGTATAAATAAATCTATAGCTTATTAATTTAAAAATTAATTTTAATTTTATGGATCATTATCATTTTTAGGTATATGTACATCATAACTGTACTCATAATTGTTAACTATTAAAATAATCAGCACTGTTATATCACCTAACCTGTTAAATAAACCTTAATCCTAAATTAAAATGTTTCCTATATTTTCTGTGATTATTATGCAATTCAATTTGTATTAGATTTGTCTACATATTTTACCCATATTAATCTATGAATAGCTTAATAATATCAATATATTTGCATTACCTTGATTAATATTTTATTTATTTTTAGGATATTCAAAAAGTTTTATGCAATTGGGGTGCTGATTTGGATACTTTGGCTAATAAACCATTATTAAAATGTGAAATAAACAATTACAAAAAGATAGGTCAACATAACTTTGAATTAGTAATGAAATTGATATCACATAATGTCCTGAAAACTAATAGTGGATTTACTAGCAATGATCTATCAACACTAGCCAATATCTCTGTTACCATATCCTTTGATTACCATTGCAGACAAATGACAGATATAATTAAACAATTATTTAGTGCTTGTATTGAAAAAACATTGCATGGAAAAGATGAGACTGCTATTGTATCATTTTCTAATGACTTTTACTCAAAATATACAGAAGCTCAACTATTAAAAATCATCAATTTATTTCTACCTTTGAAAAACCATGGCCAGATAATGAAAACAATTTATAAATATATTACATTTAAGTTATTCAAATCACTGTTAGGAGTAACCAATAATGACAAGGCATTTCCTTGTATACAAGATTGGTAAGTGAGTTAATTATCATAAATATTATAATTTGATAATTGAATCTTAAAAATAATTGCAAATATGATAATATTTAAATGACCAAAAAATGTCTATATTTTTTTTCTTCTAATTATGTTTAAGAATTGATACATGAATATCAAACAATTTTAATTTTACAGGTTTGTACAAGATATTGTGAATAAAGAGTATTTTCATCAAAAACCAAATGTAATACTGCATCGTGTTATTAAACTATTGGACCATGTTGTGGTTACATTTGATTTGTATCAAGATGAAGAAAAACTCGACTACATGTATAACTTCCTATACGCTGTTTTAAGACCTGCTGGAATACTTGAGTCTATGCATCTTATTAATATAATAGATAAATGGAAGATGCATTTGTTCAAATTGCATATTAATCGTTTAAAGCTCATGCTTTAATAGTATTATTTATCTACTTAAAGTGATACCAAATCTGTTGTTTTTATGTTAATTATTTATTATTTTCAGACTTCGTTAATTTTGTTTTCTTAAAAAGAATTAATATTTTCCTATATGTTATTATTAATTATAAGCACAGAGTAAGATATGATATGTTAAGTCTAAAGTTTTTGGAAGTCAATTGATTATTTAATTGTTCATTTTGATAAGTTAAATTAAATATGAAATCTTCATGTATTTCTTAACTTACTACTATTATTATGATTTATAAATAAAAAATTAATTTACAAATTACTAATTTATTTTTATTCTTACTCTATAGTTTCTTTGTTACTAGCATAATTTTTGACTATGAATAAAACAACTGGTTTAAACTAAACCAATAAGTTTGTCTCAATTGTACAGAAATATATGGCAGAACTCACTCAATGACCATAAAGCTGATCCTATATGACTGGCGATATATGGCCAACATTGGTCTTTGTTCCTGGTGTAGATTTATTTAAGTGTCAACTTCATTCTTAACATTGATGCTTTTTTGATTTGTGTCAGGTTTACAGACAGTCTAACGGTACAAGCCAGTGGCCAATTATTGTACATGTGAAGCCTCCCACACGACTGGCCACCAGTAGCCAAGTAGACTAGTCGTGTGAGACTGGCTTAAGACTTCTATTGAAAACTTGTGTAATTTCTTTTAGACTCTAGATAACACTTCTGATGCCATGCCATTACAGGAAGTAAAATGTTTCATATTTTTTTCAAGGAATGTCTTAGTAAAGTGTAAAAATTATACATTAAATATAGTTGGCAAGAAATCTTGTGAGTCAATAATCTTGAATAATATACATCATTTGTACAATGTTCATTTTATTTTTAATTCGACATGAAGTATGAAATAAAATATTAAAAAAAAACATTTAGCTAACAGTATTTTATTATTAAAAGATTAACTTAATGGTTTTATACAGATGACAAAATGATAATGTAATTCTGGCAATATTGGCTTTATAATAAAATAATCACATTTGTCTTTTAAAAATAGTTATATATAAACAAGATACTTCATATGATAGCAAAACAAATTAATTTTTGAAGTATATCAGGATAATAATTGTTTGCAATATATAATGTATTTGTAAAACAAACCATTGCATTAATTGTAGCACTAAACATAAAATATAAAACAAAATATATATATTTTTAATACAAAAAGCACAAACTATATAAATTTTACTGATTAGTCTTTTTGTAGTTAAGTATAGTTAAGAACAAACAGAAATATTACTTAGTCACTTGATGAATCAGAATCTCTATGTTTCAATACTGTAACATACATAAATATTTAATAATATTGTGTTTATAATAAAAACATTTATTTACTTACAGTCGTTAACAACTCTTTTGTTATTATTAGTTTTTGTATTCTTTTGTTTAGGTATAGCACCACCTGACGGGTTTAAGAATAAATGAGAATTATCTCTCTGCAAACCCAACTCTGAATGATTTAATCTAGAACTTATTACATACATTATTTATATACAATAATTACAGTCAATATTTCTTTTTAATAATAATTTTTAAACCATGCAAAAAAGCTGAAATTAAAAATTGTAAGTTATGAAATGCCTAACAAATATAGAGAAAAGTAATGTATAAAAATTTATCTTATGTTATTTTTACTCAGCTATTGGAGCACCTACTTTTTACTTAATGTGTATTGATATTTTACCAATATTGTCCACTTTCACAAACTAGGACATGTAATTTTTTTGTAATCGCAGTGAATAATATACGAATATACAATTTACCTCTCAAAAGTACAAATTACGAGTATATTTATTTTTATATTTATACTTAATTAAATAAAAATTTTATTAACTATAGTTGATAATATAATAAATTGATATATGATAATATGAAGCATAACTTATTTTATAAATTAAATCAAAATTGTGTTTTGAATGCAATAGCTAATAACAATTGTCAATTATACTAATAACTGAAATCTTTTTTTAAGATTAAGTATAAAACTTACTTGGATAAAAATTGTTCATAGTTGTTCCGAGCAGAATTGTCCATATAACAATTATTATCAGTCCATACTTTTCTATTAGAATTTCGCTTATTGAGCTTGACCCTTGGTAGCATTTGCATTGTATGTGGTTCATAAGTTGAAGATGTTGGCGATTGAGCATTAGCATCTGAGTGTCTTAAAACTAATGTTCTACCATACTGATTAGCTGGAACTATATATGTAAAATCAAAATTAGATTAATCATGTAAATAAAATATAGCATATTTTTATTAATGAAATATAAAAATATGCAAGAAAAAAAGTAAATTTTGTGAAGCTAAATGTATCATTTGTCATTTAATAAATACAAATATAAATACATGTGATGATTGTTAATAAAAAATTTTAAAGTTGAAAAAAATACATCATAATTTATTAATTATTTTATATTATTCAAAGTAATAAATGTAATGAACATTAATGTATTGAAAATTGAAATATTACCTGATGGTTGTTTAAACAGATTACGCTTGGATTCAATATGAGCCGATTTGGGGAAATTGGAATGTAACCTATCCGATGGAGGCATAAAAACACCTTTATCCAAATTGTTTATTATTGGCAAATCTGAATGTACTTTTTCACACCTTATCTAGAAATATCAATGCAGTTTTAATATTTAAAAAATTCATGACTTAAGAAGTTTTATTAATTGTAGTTGTTCTAATATATTTTAAAGGGGTTTCAGCCGTTTAATTTAAATTATAATCACTGTGATATACATCATGAAAACTGGTGGCTGACCACCATATTACTGATGAGTTTAAAACTTAGGGTTATTATTAACCAATCCGATGAACTTGAATTATGGTATTTTCTAAATACACTTTTACACTATATTATAATAAACTTATGTATAATTAGTTATTACTAAGTATAATCATTGAAGTCTATGATAGACATTTTAAATTAAATATGCATTAAGGTAGCAAATATTAGTGATAGGTTGAAATTTAGGACTCGCCAACATTCAAGACGTATACCTTTAATAAAACAATATTATGCAAAAAAATTTAAATTATTTCAATATTTTTATATTGATACACAGTAAATAATACAATATATATATTAATACAAAATAATTACTTGATGATTTAGTAATTTTTTGATGGATATCAGTTTTTCACAAAATTCACAAGGTAGTTTTTCCACATTTATTTTTTCACTATAATCATCATCATCATCATCATCATCATCATCATCATCATCTGAGCTTAAACTCAGTGTATTCAAGTTTATTTCACTATCACTGCTGCTATCTAGATCCAAAGGAGGCACAGGGAATTTATCATTTTGGTTATTGGTACTTTTATTTTTTGGATGTAACACATTATGAAATGTGACTAAATCAGGGCGGCACCCAGTCTAAGAAAAAAAAATTATATTAAAAATAATTATAATATAATTAAAAAATTACAATCAAATGTATCAAATAAAATGATATATTTTATTACTTACTTCATGCAGAACTAGATTTTCAGAGTTGATCATTTTTTGACAGAATTCACATGGCAGCTGAACACCTCTTAAACCATCAGTATAATGGTTGTACTCATTTGTTATAACATTATTGATGATAGGCGACTGATTATTAAGAATCGAATGAGCACCAAGTATAGAAAACTCATCATCGTCATCTATTAATGTTTAAACAAAATGAACAATTAAATACCAAATTATTTGCAATAATTTAAAGAATAAAATATGAAAATTAAAATGGACAGCGCTGTCCATTTTAAAAATAAATAAATAATGAATAATCTAATTGATTAATATAAAATATATATTAGCAAGAATAAATAGTAGTAATAAACTAGGATTTATAATAAATGATTTTAAATAAAATATCCTATTAACCGAGAAGAGAATACATTCATAGCCATAAGGCACAATTAGAGCCCACATATTGGAGGTGCTAAAATTATGTATTTCTCATAGACCCATAGTCATATTGATTTTTCAAAACCTGTTTATTACTTTCTAAAAATGTTATTAATCTTGATTTTACAACTTTTTAAGGGTCTTTGAAAAATTACTAATCAACATCAACAATATTGATCTATAATTTTTAATATTTGTGTATACCTTTTTCTAAAAAGTAGTTGAACAATTGTTATTTTAAACTGTAATTAGAATATTTCTTCTTATAAACTATTATTATACATATAAATAAGTGGATCTATAATAAACAGTGATTCTTTTTTTATCAGTCTTACTAATAATCTCTCAAAACCAGTAGCAATTTCATGTTTTAAATTATTTATTGACATATTTGGTAATAAAGATATTAAAAGTATTATTATAACAATATTGGACTTCCATAAGATGATTTAATAAATTTTTTAGACAAATGTGTACCAATTGTAGTGAAGTACTCATTAAATGAATTGCATGTTTTTATTGGTTAATGTTTCATTATGAACATTATATTATTATCATGTTAATTAGCTTCCATGTAGCTTTTGAACTGTGATATAAAGTTAAATTTACTACTTTAAAAATTAATTTTAAAATTAGGTTTGTTTTTATATGATTTATAATATTTAATAATGTATTATTAAAGGATGTTTTTTTATTTTTATAGAAAGATCATTATTGTTTTCATATGGAACACAACAATTTGGTTGTTATCCATTCTTTAATGGACAACAGTGAATATAATTTCAAAAAAATAGTAGTGACTGATTACAATTAGCATTGATGCTTTTTTTTATTAATACACAATGTATCTAAAAAATACATTTTTACAGGACGACAAGTGATAATTACATATAAATACTACTCCCAATTTTTTTGGTTCTAGGGCTTTTTTCTTCTATTTTATACTTTTATAGGCATATTTAAAATAATATATCACTATATAAATATTTTTCCGTTGAAGTTTTCATTTTCATCAAATTTACCACCTCAAATATTGTCGAATTTAAAATTATTTTAAAATTTAATTATATTAAAATGATATGCTAAAATTGAACACAAGGGTACTCAAAACCTTCTGCACCCTCTAGTTGTGCCACTGAATATATAATTGTTATATCAATATATTATATCTAATTGTTAATGACTAAAATGTAAAAAAAACTTAAGTATCAAAAATAAATTAAATTATAATTACCACTTGGGGTGTCTACTATTGGCATGTTCTTTTTAGGATCTTTATGAGTGTTGTCACTATTAGTAAGTGTATTTATTTGAGGTTGATCATTATTGCGTTTAGCTGGTGGAGATACCCTGTGGTTGGTCATAATTGATCCATTTAGTCTTAATGTAGGCATACTTGTAGTTCTTGTAGTAGCTCTTGCATTTCCATCTATTGCTATGTTTGGCACTTTTTTTATTAATGGAGGATAAGCAGCTAAACTTTCAGAACTGTTGTCCAATATTGGTTTTGAAACTTAAATCATAATTATAGTTTGATCAAATTAATATTTCAAATATTATAAATTGTCTTACCATTAGGAATTTTTTTAAGTTTATGGCTTTCTTTATGAATAGCAAAGAATTTGAGCATGATAAATTTACCACAATCGTTACAACGTTCTGTACGACTACTGCATACATCTATGTGTGCAGGCAATATTGAAGCTTTAACATCAATTTCACAAAAGTTACAAGTTATCATACGATGTGGACAGTTATGTAACTAAATAGTGTAAATAACAAATATTAATACTGAAATTGAAAAAAAAAAAAATGTATTACTTTATGCGATTCTAAATCTATTGGTTCAAGTTTTTCAGCACATGCATCACAAAAAATGTCTGCATGCTTAGTTTTTTGATGCTCTTCAAATTCAGAAGTTAAAAATGGTTCTTCACACTTTAAGCAAAGCTTCAGGTTTCTTTGACAATATGCTGAATGCATAACATGATTACTGATTGGGATATTTCTTCGGCTAAAATAATAATATAACATTTTGATAAGCAAATATTTCAATAACATGAATTTTTTTTATATACCTAATAACCTAAATACCGGATTTTTATTTTAACTTAATAGATTCTAGTTTTGAAATTTGGATTAGGTTGTGGATATATCACGTACATTGGTAATAAAATACAATAACAGGTGATTTATTCTTATTCTAATAGTTATAAATTAAAATATTTATCTCTCTAGTTACGACTAGTTTTAACTATAATCTGATACACTGTCAGCTAACATCATTCAAGTATTTGATGCTTTAAAATTCTACGTCATTTAAATAGAAGTATAATATTATATTCATGGGATTTTAATGTAAAACAAGAATGGCCAACCCACAACCTGTGGCCCATTTCGGAAAGTCTTGTGGTCTGCGAGATTTATCAAACATATACAAAAATATTTATTTTTGTGCCAATAGAATATTTTGAAATGCCCGCACAACATGGTATCTGTATTATTAACAACACAATTGAATATATATATATAGCCTGAGGGATTGTAATGTATTTTCAAAGTCGCCCGCAAGATCATTTGGATTGGCCACCCCTGATGTAAAGTACCCCTTTACAGTCAAAATATCCAAGGACAAAATAACCTAATTTATCCATTTTTACATAAATTAGTAGATTACTAAAATTAATTATAAAAATATAAATATAAATAAATTATATAATATATAAATTACGTTGGTATAATATATATAGTAATAATATCACAAAATATACTGCACACACATTAGTCAAATAATATAAAATAAAATGTAAAATAATTTGTTCTTACGAACACACAATAAAATAAAATAAAATAATTATTTATAATTATAACTTAGAAAAACGTTTTTAAAAATAGAACATTTTATTTTAATTTCCAATAAAATTAGCAATAGCATTTAAAAAATTTGAAATGTCCCTACTTCCATCATTGTACTTTTCGCATAATATATCTTTTCCCTTATTTTTCAATGGTGGTCCAATAGTACCCAGTTGACGCTATGCGACTGATTACGTTTGGTTATGTAACAATAACTGTAATTTGTCGGAGTTTGAAAAATAAATATAGGTAGTAACTAGTAATGTAGTATACTAGTATAGGTAAAGCCACAGCTTATGTCCGTATGACCGTATAGATACAATATAACAAAATCTAATACATTTTTTCGCAATTTTATATGTGTCTCCGATTGCCCGTTTTATTGTGTGTTCATAAGAACAAATTATTTTACATTTTATTTTATATAATTTGACTAATGTGTGTGCAGTATATTTTGTGATATTATTACTACTAACGTAATTTGTATATTATATAATATATTTATATTTTTATAATTAATTTTTGTAATCTATTAATTTACGAAAAAACGGATAAATTTGGATATTTTGTCCTAGATTCATGTAAAGGATAATGAAGCATAATTAATCATGGTATGTACAATTATAAAAAAATATGTAGATATATCAGAAAGACGGGCAATATTCAAGTCTGATATATAATTTTGCAGATCAGCTAATAAAATAAACTCCCCCTCAACAGAATTGCCTAGTTTTGATTCGTTCATGCTAGGCAAAATATAAAATATTAATAATAACAATAATAAAATCAAACGAGAAAGTTATATTTAACAAAATAATTATAATGGTATTTACCAATTGAAACAATACTTCATGTTTTCCTCGTCTTCCCTCGAGTTCATTTTGTAAATCAAGGTTTTGTGAATAACCGGAAAGATCACTAATAATCAATGGAAAACGATTCGCTTTATTCCGTACTCGTCACCAATAGGATCAAATAGACAAATGATGAAATGAAAATGTTCTAGATTCTAAGCTTTAATGTTGAAGAACATTGTGGCATTGTGCACTCTACAAATTACATTACACAATACAATAACAAGACTTCTTCCACAATTTACACATATATTTTATATTTGATAAGGTAACACGAATAACTGTATGCATGTATGGTATGAGATAAGATAAGAACGAGGAGTACCGAAAACTCGGAGAGGTTAGGAACTTGGGAGTACCAATGCCGAAGAAATAACGGTCGGATCATAAACGACATTTTGACCGTTGTGGACACTTGTAGTGTATGTAAATAAAATGTAATGTAGAATTGTGTGGATAATTTTTTAGAATAAAATAATGCAGACTACTGATCAGAGTAAGTCATATTCTATGCTACAGTTTCTATGCTGTAGCAGATCAGCGTAGTATACCTATAGATATCGTGACCAGGCGTCCAAGCGTATTCTTTTTCGTAGGACAGTATTATTTTTTGATGCATTGTCCTAAATATTAGTATTAGAAGTACATGAAATTAATGAAATTGTATTCTGTATAATATGATATTTCAATTTTGTCATGCGTATACAAATACATTTTAATTGGTATGATTGTATAAAGATAGTAGGAATCGAATTTCAGAACAATACGAAAAAATTACCCCAAGATGGATGAACTGATATTAAAGTTAATTTAATAATGCCATGTGTATGATCAACTTCGTAAAACCATTGACTGATCTTACGTGTTATAACTATTAATAAATATGTAATAAAAATAAATAACAGAAATATGATGTGTATTAGAAAAATTATCGGTTAAATTGAAATATTTCGTTTTTTATCTAATTTCAAGTAGAATAATCAACACTACTCTAGATTTTAGTATTATCATTGATTTTATAATAGACATATAATAGAGATTTTATTATAAAATCAATGGTATTATATAAAAAATATACTACTTTATAGTGGTAGTTTGATAATTTTAGTTGACCGGGGCAAGCCTAAAATGTACCACCCACCCACCCACCACTGTATAAATTTGATTTTTTATCAAAAAAAAAAAAATCAGTTTGGCCGGGTTATTACTTATTATTTATTTTTTTTTATAGTGCTATCATAATATATTATTATCTACTCATCATTTTATTAAAAAACGGATTTTTAGGTTTTTACATATTATATTTTTTAGTTTTATGTAGCGTAACGTGAAAGAAAAATATGAATAATTTATCCATTATAATAAGTAATAAATTATTATTATTAAATATTTTACAATTTTATTTATTTCAAAAAATGTTAATGTTAAACGATGACTACCCCACCGGCCAACATTCACTTATAATTTTGACCGGGGCAAAGCTCTTTTACATGTTAAAGCCGCCTCTGCTACTTTAGTATAACTTTAAACTTTTTACACTTCAGTTGTCAATGTTTATATAATAATAATAATAATAATAATATTAAAACTCTATAAGTATATAATACATTGTTACATTAATAAGCATTTGCTATTTAGTAACTACTAACTACAATTATTTTTATTAGATTGGCTTCTAAATACTGATGTAATATACAATATGCATAATATTTTAGACCTATAAAAAATGTATAAAATATATTTAGTATTTACTGAGAATTGAGATATTTATTGCACCCACAATAACCGGTTTTCACTATTCAGGTTTTTTTCCTGCTCCATATTAAACTCACTCAACAATCAACACTTAAAAATATTGGCAGATACATTGGAATCTTGCTGTATATAATATATTAATAATTTATATACTACATTACCCTACAATATACTCGATTACAAATAAAAAAAACTTTAATAATATCTACCGCTAATCAAGGGCGTCTGCAGGAATTTATCAAGTGGGCGAGTAAAGTATTTTAATTTTTGTTTCATTATCTGATTAGTAATTAAGTATCTTGATGTTTGTGTTGTGTTTTTCTCATATTGGTAGGGAACTAGGGAACGTAAAAATTAAATTATTAATTATGTGTACATAGTTAAAACTTAATCTTATAGCACTAATTTAACTAATTAATGTACCACTAAATTATTTTAAAAACGATAAAAACTATAAATATAAGTATCTATGGGAAAAATATCAAATAGGTATACTGTCATTGATTATAAATACCTACATATATATATTATTTATAATTATAATCAATATGGTACTTTTCAGAGGACCCGCATGTATTGTCTCCGTCTTACAAACGTAGGACATAATAAATCTGCGTTCACTAGAACCAATTTTGTGCTATTGAATTTCAAATAAGAATAACCTGCCCCAGTGGCGGCTCTAAGGGGGGCCTAGGAGGGGGCTTGTGTACCATTTTGTATATTTTGTACTAATGTAGGTAATATGTGGCACTGATGTTGAAGCATTTGAATAAATATATCATATAATATTGAAAAAAAATGTATGTGAAGTTTATGCCCCCCCCCCAGAATCAAAACCTAGAGCCGCTACTGACTTGACCTATCTGAACTTAAAGTTAAGGTAAAATTATCTGTGGCTCCGGGGAGTTCAATTTTTTATTTAAAAACTCATAACTTGCTTAAAAATTAAACTTTCGTAAAATACAAGATTAGTTCTAGTGATCGCAGATTTGCTACGTCTTATGTTTGTAAGACGGAGATGGGCTTGACTGATATCACGCATTTGAAACTATTGTACCTAGTACCTACCTATGCAATCTATATTCTATGAATATTATTTTTAACAAAAAAGTAAAAACTTGGTTAAGTTGCACTTGATTCCACCACTATATACCATAAATCTATAAATGCAACGTTCATAATTTTCACACGGTGAAAAAAATGTTTTTAATTTAAAAATATATATTATGTGATATTTCATATTACATAATAATTGTGATAATCGATACAGAAAAATACATACGTATAATGAATAACGCAGAGCAGGATTGTAAAGTGCAAATAGGACTAGAGATATGTACAGTCGTATTAATAATCTAAGGGGAAACTACAAAAAGAAAGAAAGATTTCTGAGACACGGCACACGAAGATGGTTCTCAGATAACAACTGACGACGATATAGCCAAAAAATGGGGGAAATACTTTAGACTTGCTAAACTGTGAAAAACCAGAAGAAACCTTCCTTTTAAAATTTTAATATAGGTAATGAGGATGCTCAAGATTGCGTAGAACTCACTATATATGAGGTAAAAAATTAAATACACAATTTATAAAATTACAGGTCACCAAGAGAAGATGAAATCCAAGCAGAACTCCTAAAACAAGGAGGGAATGAAATCTCATTTAGAGTATGGAAACTAATCTGCCGAATATGGACAAATGAAGAATTAATTACCTGTAAAATGGAGGACAGCGGTGGTATGCCCAATACACAAGAAAGGAAACAAACAAGACTGTAACAACTATAGAGGAATAGCTCTTCTAAATGTAACATCAAGGTTTTTCAAATTAGTAACTACATCCTATCAAGGTTAAAAGGTAAAGCAGAAGAGATCTTAGGTAACTATCAGGGAGAATTTAGACCTCCCTTTAGGATCTTTAGGGAAGATCAACGATAGGTCAGATATTCCAAAAAGCATGGGAGTTTGACAAAGAGATACACGTTTTTTTCATTGACTTCAAGAAAGCGTATGCCAGTATTCACGAAACAAGCATGATCAACTCTTTGGAAGAATTTAATTAACCACACAAACTAATAAGTTTAATTGAAATGAGTATTACAGAAACATTCGTTAAGTTTAAGATAGGAGCTGCAGAAAGAGAACTAATACTAGTAAAACTTGGGCTAAGACCGGGAGACTCCATATCACCAATTCTGTTCAACATAATTCTAGAGAAAGTAGTAAGAGAAATGAAAATACAAAATACAATAAGAAAGTTTTAAATTACAGGAATTGAATGTAGCTCTGTTAGCGTATGCGGACGATGTGGTACTTATGAGCTATTTACATAATAATCTGAAATCACTGCTCACCCGATTAGAAGAAATGGCTAAGAAAGTAGGATTATAGATAAATGAAGATAAAACTGAATACATGATCATGGGGAGAAGATCTATGGTTGCCACATTCCCGCACATGAAAGTTGGTTGGTATGATTTCAGTAGAGCCAAACAAGTCAAGTACCTAGGTTCAATAGTAACAGAAAAAATGAAACGGCCAAAGAAGTTATGACAAGAATTGTATCAGGAAATAAGTGCTTTTATAGACTCTCAAAAATACTAGGATCACGATCATTGTCGTTAGAAATTAAAAAACAGTTATATACAACCTTAATACGCCCAGTTTTCCAGTTGTCATTTATGGGGCGAAGACCTGGCCATTAAGAAAGAATGAGGAAAGAAGAGTAATGGTCTTTGAAAGGAAAATGTTAAGGAAAATTTCTGGACCAGTGAAAAACAGAGAAACGAGAGAGTAGAGAATAAGAAAAATAATAAATTGGAAAGTCTATTTAAAAAAGAAAACGTAGGAAATACAATTATAATCCAAAGACTTCAATGGGCCGGTCACTCTAGATGAAGCCAGAATAACATAATAAGGATGACTATGGACGAGAACTCAGTTGGTAAAAGACCACTTGGGAGACCTCGATTAAGGTGGGAAGATATGCTAAAAAAAGACATGGTGGCACTAAATGGAGGACCGGATTCGAAAGTACGAGCTTTGGATAAAGAAGACTATAGAATTGAATTTGTGACGGGATGGTCTTAATGGTTAACAATCCCCAAAGAAGAAGACACAGGAAAAATCTAAGAGAGGACGGATGCCCCAACTTTCCCTCTCAGTGGACGCCCTAGCCGTTAATATCTGGATCAAATATTGTCCTCTTATAAAGCTGATAACTGATGCGATTTCCAATTCGTCTTGTAGTTCTTTGTTGTATTTTTTTTTTCCAAGTTGTATTGATGTTATCATAAGTTGGTCCACATATTGTCCTCCAAATTCTGTTTTCAAAAGTCCTAAGTATTCTTTCACAGCCATAGGTGAGAGTGGGCCTTATTATTGCTGTAAATAGTCTAGTTTTAGTCTTCTTTGAAAATAGTTTTGATTTTAAAAATTTATTTAAGGCAAATGCCGCTCTTTCAGCCTTTGAGATCCTCACTCCTATTTATTTCGACCAATCATTTTTAGCACTCAGCATAGATCCTATAGATACCAAAATTCATCTACTTTTTCAAAAGTTAGGGACCCCGTTTTCTAGCAACTCCATTACTTTAGTTTTTCGGCATTGATTTTCAAACCTGTCTTGCTAGCTGCTTGTTCAAGTGCTTGCGCTGCTTTTTTCGTCTCCTTCATGGAGTTTTCTACTATATTTAAGTCATCTGCAAAGCCTAGTACTTGTATGTGTTGTTAACCGATTTACACTCCAGTTGTTTCTAATTGTAAATCCCTTATAACTTTTTCTAAAGCTATATTGAATAGGGTTAGTGAACCTCCCTGTTTTAAGCCAATTCTTACTTCAAAAGTGTCTGACACCGTAGGTTTGACCCTTATTTTATACGGTCAATTACTGTGTATTTTCCATGCACATTTTTATTAAAGTCACTAATTTTGATGGGATCCCGAACTCTTCCATTATGTTGTAGAGACTTTGTCGATGTATACTATCGTAAGCCTTTTTGAAATAAACAAATAGCTGCCCGATGTTTTGGTGGAATTCATACTTTTTTTCTATTAGTTGGCCTATGATAGTGAGTTGTTCTATTGTTGATTTCCTTTTTCGGAATCCACACTGGTATCTGCCAAAGTTTTCTTCTGCGTACGCGCTGAAAATGCAATAAGTAAAATAATTCATAAACCATTAATTTAATAATATATTTTATTATTATACAGAAACACTAATTACATTTTAGTAGACTATGTATTTTTAACCTAATTGCAATACATTTTTATTAAAAAGCGTATTTATAGGTTCTTATAATTATTCTACTAATGTGCTCCAAAAAATCTAAGCATTATTTAAATGTTAATTTTTTTTCTTAAATGTGTATGTATAAAATGTACTTTATTTACTTACATTTTTTATTTTTTTATACACATCTATAATACACCTTTCACAACCTTTATACCTAAATGTATTGCAATTAGGTTAAAAATACATAAAGGTATAAAGGTTGTGATTGGTGTATTATGGATGTGTAAAAAAAAATAAAAAAATGTAAGTAAATAAAGTACATTTTATACATACATATTTAAGAAAAAAAATTAACATTTAAATAATGCTTAGATTTTTTGGAGCACATTAGTAGAATTATAAGAACCTATAAATACGCTTTTTAATAATAATCATATGCAATACATTATGAGGAACAATTAATAATTTTTCTATGGCATAGATTATTAGCAGGGCCGTCCTTAGGATTTGCGAGGCCCAGGGCGAAAATACCTTTAAAACCTTTTATGTATATATTTATATCTATGATCTATTATCCCCATAAACATATAATGACATCAATAATTCTTATCACACAACAAA
>JAIPRK010001497.1:0-60842 GCA_025469195.1 Chaitophorus viminalis
TGTCTATAAATAAGTCAAAATATGTCAAAATACTTTGAAAACTTAACCATATATAGAGAACACCAATATAAAGATTTGGTGAAAATTTTAAGTTGTTGCGGTTTTTCGTTTTTGAGTTAGAGCATTTAAAAAAAATGTAGTTTGTAAAAACGTGATTTTGCGTAAAATTTCCCATTTTTTTCGTAATTTTTTTATCGTTTTTTTCGATTTTTTAAAAAAGTATTGAAAAAGTTGGATTTTTGACTTGCCGAAGTACCATCTACATTCACATTTCTTTCAGAAAAGTTGCTGTTTGAGAAAATCGAAGTATTTTTACTACCAAAAATCGTGTCCTCAGAATCTAAAAAAAAAAAAAACACGCCATCTAAAGTTCAGGGCTTACGCTGTATGTGTGCCCAATGCCCATCCAAGTATATGAGTTAATATAAAGTTAGTGCAACGAAACCAATAATTATCAATAACGATGTGAAAATCTGATTTATATTTCTTGACGAACCGACACACTGTGTTATAATATTTACCTACTACCATCATCAGTAGATCGATAAAACGGTTATTTATGACAAAATTCCACAAAATTAATACAAAATTCATACATTCTTTTTTATCATCTGTTAATGTTTTTTTTTTTTTTTTTTTTGCCAAATTCAAATAAATATATAATAAATAAATAATAATAAATGGTGTCGCCAGAGCTATATATATATATATATGTAAACAGTTATAGCCTATCCCTTATGTTTATTTTGTATTCAAATTTTTTTTTCTTCAATGTTTTATATTATATAGAACGCGTTTCCATGTTAAAATTATCTACACTTAATCCTAACGTCAAACAATTTTTTTTTTTTTTTTAAATATTAAAATAATAAATAAATATTAGACAATCGATAGGAACTTTGTTGAATACCTGAATACATTTAAAAAGTTATTTAGTTCGACATCGGCCGCCAAAGAAAAAAATTATTTTTAAAAATAGTGCTCTTAATGGTCAAAAAAATTGGCACGGGAAACACCGCCGGGCGGGTAAGCTAGCGGGAATTACAGGTGAAAAACAAATACAAATGTAAGCGCTTTGAATTTTTACTCTAATCGATTAATGATCCCATGAAATTAAATAATCATATTTTAAATTCTAAATTATTTAGTTTTTTATCAATATGTATGCAAAATGAGAAAGTGAATGATCACTAAATATCAAGAAAAACTGCTGATGATTTAGTATTGAGATAAATAAAAAAATAACATTTCATCAGAATTTATAAATGTTAAAATGTCATATTGAAATCAAAGATTTCTAATATCAAATAGATACATTTATAGTAAACTTATTTACTGTATTATTATTAAATACCTATTGGCAAGACAACGCGTCTACCGGGTCAGCTAGTATATTATATATAATATTATTAGTATATCATACCATAAAAGCCAATATATTATAATACATACAAATACTGTAACTAATTATAGGTACTAAATAAAACATGCGGAGTTACATTTTTAACTTTGTGCTTATGCCATTTCATAAAGGCACCCACTAATATTAATTAAGATAATATTTATTTCAAACATTTTTTTATATCTAATATTATTAATTTTTTTTATATTATATATTTTAGTACAAGTTTTGAGATTAAAATTAAGCTTTGACCTCACTCTCTTCAAATTATCATTCTATGGTTTTGGTTGAAAACTATTTTATAATAATCTTCAAATGAAAAAATAAAACACTAATTATTACTGCAATTATATCTAATCCAATTATAAATAACATATTTGGAGTGATTAAATTAATAAATAATTTTTCATATGTCATGTATAATAAAAAATCTATTTTTTTTTTTATCGTAAAAAAAAAAATTAATATTAACTTTATTTTCACTATCATACTTAATACCTACTTTTGATTTAACTGATGTGCATGTTTCAACGTTTGTGTTAGCAACATACACGATGAAAATGCTACGTCGTTATGTACCAAAACATAATTTGAACTTAAAAGATGTCATCGACTTAAATTAATTAAATAAATTATAAATCTAATCGCCAATCTCTAGATTGATGGCACTCAACTGGGTGTATTAAATTTATATCTATAGTTATCTATTTGTTTTTCTAAAACGTTCATGATTGCACCTATGGGTATTATTATGTTTTTATAATCTCTCATTTTAATTAGTCACTTAAAAACTCATCGGGACACAGAATACAATTTCTTTATGTATAGGTGCATATTTTATTAGAATTATTGTAGTCTTTGAAAAATACAAAAATTATAGTTGTAAACTATATCCTAACTTATTGTTGATTAACTCATATTTTTTAAACTCTACAAATAGGTATTTGTAAAATGAAATTTAAGATTAGAACTCTGATTGATATTGATTTACCAATAGCAATGCAAGGCAAATTATATAATCTATTTTCACGCGGTAGTTGTTCGCAATCTACATTGTACTTGAATAGTAAATATAACAATTCTAAAAACATGCGTAAAAACATTAAAAACAATTGGTCATATTTAATTATTGAGCAATATTCCGTTCGTATTGAGTTTTGAAGAAATAATAATGGAATTAAGTGGGATCCTAAGACGATTCTGCTGAGTTCGTACTATCAGAAACACTCAAAACAGTATACCTAGTGTATATATAGATAATAGGAATAAATGTATGATAATTGATAATATATACTCATCCTGAAATTTTCAAGCGTACATTAAAAACCCATTTAAAATATGTATGTATAATTTTACATTTGGTTATAAAATTATAATATTATTTTGGTGATCCAACTACTTTACCAAACAACCGTAAAGCCCGAGGACACGATGTTAATATTTTATTATTATAGTCTATAATATATTTTAATATTTTATTATTATAGTCTATAATATATTTTAATATTTTATTATTATAATTATCTCCGTCGCATAATATTCAGAAGATAATTAATAAGTCGGTTAGTTTATTGTAGTTTTTTAATTTTTAGTTAAACGTCAATTGTAAATAATGAGGTTTTGAAATAAGTTGATTAAAAAATAACGATAATTCAATAAACAAGGTAATACCTTTTCGTTGTGATATTCAAATATCACATAAAGAGAAAATCACTGATGGCAGAGTACACATGATACGAATAAGTGGAATAAAAAGAATGAATATCTGGTTACGTCATCACAAGACAAGACGTTAATAGGTGAAGATAATAATTCAATGGCAGAAATCGGAATCAAATGTTCGAATTAAACAGTGTCATTGACCATTGTGTCACTGAATAATGTACACAGGGCGTATAGTGAATGTTAAAAACACACATTTCAGTATACGCACGAAGAAAGTTATTGAACCCTAACGTTTTTTTTTTTTTTTTCAAGGCACTCGATATATTTATACGTTAGTTTAGTTTAGTGCTATTGCATAAAGTTTTGAAAATGGTTAGAATGGTAGAACACAAAAGTTAATGAGAAAAATGTAATATGTTTATATGTCGTATAATATTATTATTGCGATTATTAAAACTCAATATTATTATCATCGAACTTCAAGAATGTTCGTGAAAAAAAAACCTTTTAAAATCACTACGTCCCTAACGTAGATAATGCGCATGCTGTATACATATATTTACACGTATGTGCTCGCCAAATATTTAGTATAGTATATTAGTATATGTATGTACAACTTTCAGTTTCTAAACGAACGTATAATGTAATAGTACCGCGCCGCCGGCATAATTAGTTCATTTGGTTCAGTATATTAATAGTCAACTTGATTATTTTAAAACGAACGAGACACAATATTTATATGTTTTATTGAACTGTCATGTCACTATATATAAACATACATATATGACTACGGGCAACCGAAATATCATTTAAATTCAACGCGTAAACATAATTCGAATAATAATTAAACCAACGAGTAAATAGTAAATTTACTGTAGTATAACTGAGAATTATTTCTTTTAAAAGCTTTAAATAATACATCAAATGTATACATAATTCATTTATATATGAATATATATTCATAAAGATAAAATAAGAAACTCGTTATCGGTACATTATAAATTTATAACAAACTCGTCAACATTATATAATAATATTTTGAGATATATTTATAAATATACTATATGAACATAAAATCATAAAAGGAATTTGAAACAAGGATTTAGGATCTCTGTGACTGTCTATCGTTTTTCATTTCAAACTTATCTGATCGATCTAGTAATGTGACATAGATATTGTAAATAGATTTTAAGTTGCTGTGAAGTCTACTTGGAATCGATTTGCGATACCTTTCATTTTTATTCTTTATTTCAGAATTCCACAAAAATTAAAATAGGCAAATGATTTCGTTATATTGCTGTGTGATATTATTATATTCATTTTGACAATAAGTTTTTGGATATATTTCTTTATTTATGTCTTTTGACGTTTACTTATATTTTATTATATTAAATAAATTAAATGCGTTTAATTTATATAAATCATACTAATACCTATGTACTAATATATGCTCGTGCAGGTATAAGCGATTTTCGGTATTGTCGATGCTGTGTTTTCGAAACTTCATTAAATCTGTCAGTATTGATGTCCCTACGTTAACCGCTAAAGTACAAACCAGTTCTAAAACGATTATAATATATACAACACAAATCCGACAGGCAACGGAGAAAATTGAGCAAGAGAGACACAGTAAGTAAACATTTAAAGCGTCAAAACATTTTAGTTAAACATTTTAGCGTGTGTGCAATTTAACCGAATCATAAACGTGCATGTATACTATACATATACCTGTGTGCGTACAGATAATAATTTATACAATTCGCACAAAAGCCGCCATACGACGATACGACGATACGACGTGCATAGATGTGGTCAGTTTCAGTAGAAGACGATAAAGGATAATCGTCAACGTTCCTGCAGGTGCATGCATTATGAACCATCAACGGTAAGGCTTCGGCGTCCTGCAGTCGCATCAGTTAATTTTTGGTCGTGAAGAATAATAATAATTAATACAATCGCAGACACCATTACGTTGATGTGCATTTATGTATATCCAAATGGGAAAAGAGGATGTTGTGTATGGGTATAATGACGGATCCGTGATGTGTTGATGTACCTATATCGCTTCAACAGAGCGCCTCTAGCAAGCATATAATACGTATATATGATATTATATACACGTGTTGTATAGCGACTGCAGTTCAACGGAGTGGAAGCATCGTTTGTCAGCATTCCAAGACGCATTATAATATGTATGTACGTGTAAAATCTTATTCGAGCGTGATCCGTATATAATATATTGGTGAAGAAAGATTTACAGAAAACGGACCGGCCGACCAACTAACGTCCATCATCGCACGAATAAAACAGCTAATGCTGCCGCAATAGTTCAAGGTACAAACGTATATTATAATAATATGTATGTGGTACTGGTATATAGTTTTTGTTTTTCAACAATTCCTGCAAGTATATATTTACACAACCGCGGATGTTGAACGAGATAAAAATTATATCAACACTAAAATGTATATACAACGGTACCTACATATATATTACATTAACTCGATCCGGTCATCGTTTCACGAGAGGTCGCACGAGCCCTGCGCTGCCAGAGATCGTTAAAACGACGAGCCGACCCGAATACCGATGACGGTGAAACGCTCGTATAATATGACGCGATCGCACGTGCGATATAATGATAAGCGAGTGGTCGGAGGAAAATAAAATAGAGTTCCCACGTGCGTGGTCAGTTTTTAAAAAACTGCGGCGACAGTAACAGTAATTCGGGGTTTTTTATTTTTTTAATTTAATTTTATATTTTTTGTAATTAGTTCGCGGCAACTCGGGCCATTGGATGTCGGATGATTTCATACAGTACTGCGCGGTATTTTTTGTGTTGTTCTGCAGTTTGTGTGATACACGTCGCGCGTCGGTCGTAACTCATGGGTTTCTTCTCTTTGATCTGCATTCGTCCCGTACTTGGAAAGCGAAAACGCCGTCGGTAACCTGGTTAGAACCGGCGGCGGCGACTGTGACACAACCACCTTATCCCGCTCGGTCTCGAATCCTGGTACATATTTTATTGTTCAACACACCGATATCAACGTAATGGTGTGCTGTGTACACTGCAGTTTGGAATCAAAACCAGACTCACGGTTTACTTCATAACATACGTTTTTACGGCGAGGTGATGGGATGGTTTTTCATTTATTCTTCGTATTCATTTGTATTTAAACGAAAGGCTCAGTTAAATCTGTAATCATTCAAAATAAAATATTTTAACAAATAAATAAATAAACTGATTACATGCGGAATAGCAATGAGTACAAGAAAGCATTTATAATAATGGGTCGCATATACTACAAGTGTATACAGCGTATTTGTTAAATAATGTTAGTGTTCATGTTGGCGTCCATATTAAATATTAATGTGTTGCAGAGCTTCTATCTATTTTGCACCGTCCTCCATGGTTTGATGTGCAGGGCTTTAATACCGCCCCTGAATACTGGTGATGGAAGGGTACGCCACTACGTCTCATGTGTCACCTAGAGGTTACGTTTTCGCACTTATTGTCGACACAATAGTAGTAGCAGCAGCTAAATATTTGTACCGTAAATGTCGAGCGCTTGCATAAATGCTATTTGTATAAGTATAAGAAAGAAAAGCTGTAAAGGATTTGCATGTTTATTTTTTTGCAATGCTTCTATTTTATAGCAGACCAATGTACACCAATTAGATTATTCACCCCCCAGTATAGAGATGATTTTTTTCTTTTTGTTTATTTTGATGATGATATTTATCAAAAATGCGTGTAGCCGTATAGGTACGGTTTATTTATACATATTTCATGCTCATCATTCGACATTAGTTCATCAGCCATTATAATGTGAAAAGAAATTAATTCGAAAAACATAATATTATGTATTGGATATATTTTAGTTTTTATTTTTGTTCATCATCGAATCAAATTATTCAACGATAATTTTTTTTTTTTTTCTTAAAAAAAGAACCAAAAGTATAAATACAATTTAAAATATTTAAAATATATACAAAAAATAAAAAATAGATTGTACTTTTTTTTTGTACATATACGTGTTACTATATAATATAATACACGCATGCGCGGGGTACTTACGCACTTTGGCTGTACCCGAACGGTTGGGGGGGGGGGGGGTGCGAAAGGTTAGTGGTGTGTGCCAAGTTCGAGTTGGTGTGTGTATGTGTGTTTATATATATTCGAATGCACCACACGTGAACGTCGTCATAGGTATCAACGGCGACGGGAAAGTCAAGCGCGTGCAGCGAAAATACCACCGCGGCCCGCCGGCCCGCACGTAGGTCGCGCAGAAAAATACCAGAAAATCGCTTATAAATACGCGACGACGACACGTTTACCGCCTAGAAAAGAATATAAAAATATCTACGACGTAAATGCGCTCTCCGTATGTGCGTACAGTACGGTAAATACGTAGTCGATGTAAGTCGAACGACCCGGTCGACGCACGTGTATCAGTTTGAAAGGTCTTTCGCGGGCGCCTTGGAGATTCGTCATTTTCGTTTTTCCTAAGCACATACTGTGTTTCGAGTGCACAGAAAATCGTTCCAGCCGGACCTACGCGTGTACACTGACTCGATTGTTTTTCATTTCGTTATAATCAGGCCTCAATATTATGATTTTTTATATTTTTGTATTCTCCCCCATTATATGTATATTTTGAAAACTATATTTTTTGAATAATTCATATGACTATAACATAAAAAAAATCAAACATCTTATTAAAATAAATATATTTTTTTGACGGTGAATAGACACGAGCGTCTAAATCATACGATTACGATAACGCGTATCTTAAAATAAGAACATAATATTACATTAATTGTACATGCTCAACTATAGAGGGCTTAAATAATTTATATTGTCCTTCCATTATCATGGTTTTATTTGTAAAAACTAAAAAATATAAATGTTAGCACTTTGTTTATTTGTTATTTTGAGGTCAAATAGAAATTATATCCTAATTTTATTGCATAATGATACCACATATTGTTTTATATTTTCTATTTTTTAACTCGTACTCATACCCATACAGTCATACGTAAAAAAATATCATTGTATTTTTAGCACAAAAAGTTTCAATCCCTGGTTACAATACATATATTACATATACTATTAAAATATACTACCTTCCGATACTGAGCACAATAATTAGTGGCTGTTCAATATTAGAGCTCTATACTCAAAAAGTTTAATTTTATATTATTGTTACATGTTTATGAATGTATTTTATTTTCAAATTGGTTAACTTCAACTGAAATTAGAGTAGTTATAATATGAGTATATATGTATATACATATATACAAAGATACTATAAAATTAGACATGCGTGAACAACTGAACAACAATGTTGTTTAAGAAAAAGAAAACAACATCAAGTTTTACAGTAAACATTTTTATTCAGTTTGAGGTAACCACGGTATATAATATTCGGTTCCTATCTTCTCGTATATTATTATTATTACATGACATATCTTATATTCGTGTCTCCGGTCCCAACCGGACTGGATCATTACGTCGTGCGGTGGGCAATGGGAAGTCACGATAACGTTGCCGACCCGTCACAAATCGCAATGGGGTTTCGGGATAATTTTAGGTACTTATATATATATATAATGCAACCACAGCATCAGTCGGTAAACAGTGAAAGTTCGATGCGTGCGGGTTATGTATACGCAAGGGTCGTGCGTTCCAACTCCCTTGTCGCGAGACTGAACGTCGCCGGAGGCCGTGATATCGCGAACATCGTCCTGAGGCCACCACGAAATCGTCGTAACCGGTGTGATCTTAAACTTTGGACCGGTTTTTTAATATGTATATACCATATAATATGTAACATCATCTTCGATTATATCACAGCGTAATACTATAATAATAATACATGTAATCCTGCTGTTCCGAAACAATAATCTTTCAATATCCTTTGCGGTTTCGCCCGAAACGTAGTTCTGCGTACGAAGAAAGCTGAACATTCTTTCCGTTTCGATGGTCACAAGCAGGTTATATAGGTAAATTTTCCATAGGTATTTATACGACGTGTGATTTATGATGTTGGGGCGTAGGCAGAAATATCTCGTGGAGGACATATCAATACATTCTGGCAAGAAAATCCTGCAACCATGTCTACTGCGAGACATTTTTATTTATAACTAAACACCAAAGTGTGCTGCCCGGGGGTTAGCACCCTCTTAAAATATTCTTATCTGGTATATAAGATGTCTCGTTTTTCGTATTCTTCTTTTAGCTTCTATTAGAACATTGTCGAATAATTTATTACAACAATAAACATCCGCACGGAACGCAAGGTAAGTTAATAAGTAACATCCTGTTCTTATTTGCTAGAATCCTGAAATAGAAATCTGAAAGTTAGTAGATTAAGTATCGAAATAAAACTTTTCTAGAAACAGTAGAAATGATCCAAAAACTTAATATTAAACTATTGAAAAAATTATCAAAATAATAAATCTGGCTTATCCATACTTGCTTTATCCCTTACCTATGGAAAATCAATAAACGTATTTATAATACCTATAACAAAAATAAAATATCTAATTAAAAAAAATTTCATACAAATTAAAAAGTTGATGTCATTTTTTATAAGAAAATTGCAAATATATGAATAAAATTCACCAAAAAAAATATGACCATATGGAATAAAATTCCTTAAAAATACGATAAATTTAAAATTCAAAATGTACCATTAATTTTTACTAATAATCTATAAATTAGTATAATATTAAACAGAATGAAATGAATAATTAAGGTATAAGAACATAGCTTATTATAATGAATTTATTCATTGTTTATTGCATTGACGTCCACACGGAAGGAGAAAGTGACAAACCCTCCCCCATCTAATCTTTTTTCACTATATATAGTTAATTGAAAATGTTTAGAAAAAATATGTAAAATTTTTAAATTTAACGCACTTACATAATATTAAGAATATTTGTGTACGCTGCTATTTATACGTATATATTATACAATTCATTCAGATTGATTGAGAAAGTTCTTACTGCAATACTGCATGCATAATATAATATTAGTTTTCTTGTAGATTTGTAAACTTTATTCCTTCATTTGTTTCTTTTCTTTTTCCGTACAGCCATACAAGGGACAAGAGATTTCTTGTTCTTAGTTTTGGGGGTTTAGTATTTTTTCGCTCTATTCTCACATGTCATTCTCCTTCTTCTCTGCCCCCCCCCCACTCATCCAGGTGATCAATCAAAAACTATATTGTTAATTTGTTAATCAAACAAATACATATATCAATACATAGTTATAGCCTGTACTTTTCAACGATAAACGAGAAGTACAAATAAATGGTAAATAAAATTTTACCGTAAAAAGTTTGTTGTTATATATTTTTTTTTCGCTTGTGTACAGACACGTATGGTATATAGGTAATGTAATATTGTTGATCTACGTATTAAATTTTATCTCTGGCAAAATATTTTATGTATACGCCCGGTATATTATATATTTTGAAATTATTCGTTTGTTAATAATATTGTCATTCATTTTTGTTTTCGCTTTCGGTTATATAGCTGTAGAGGTACCTGTCATATTCGACGTTCGCAAAAACATTATGTTGATGATATCGAAATCCATTTTAATATCCATTCAGTGTTGTAATGACGAAAGTGCGAAAACTCATTTATTCACTAACCGATACGATTCTATATAGAGTCGAATACTGGCATTGCCCGGCGCTATATTAAATTAATTATGACGCGAAAATGAAAGACTTTTGAAATAATTAAATTTAATATATACCTTTGTGCGTACCATTAATTCCCACCGGTAAAACAATTATTAACACGTACATTACCCGTGAGTACCCATGTACTTTCTACGAGTACCTACTCTTTATGTGCGATACCCAATGGCTGGTGTACCACGATAGAATAAATAAAATTGTTAGTTTTAATTTTTTTTATAATTGCATCACGGTCTGAATCTGTATATTTTTATATTTTAATATTATCACAATATTACATGGGTTGATTACACTGTACATTGTTACACCGTTCTATTAAAATAGTATCTAATGATTTTAACAAACGGACAATGATTCGTCGTATTTAATATACTACTAATGTATTGATAGCACTCTGCATATCTGCAATAGTAGTGTACGCTACGAAATGTTAAACCCATTATTTTCAACATTTACGTGTACTACAAATAATATATAAATATATATATATGATATACCAACGTCAGAAGGAACAACGCGATTGACGATAAGATAATAAATAATAATTAACTTATTAATGTTATTGATTATGGCGAAATATTACTGTTGATAAATAATATATAATACAATATTCGTGCATAAGCGTGGTTATGGGTACAATTTATTATAGGACAAACATGATTTCGAGTATACGCGCACGGAAAAACATTTTTTTCAAATTCTAATATAATATTGTACTATTTGAACCAGGTGAAAAAATAATAATATTACAAAACAAACGACGTTGAGGTATATTTTTGTGTATTATATATTTTAGGCAGTCATTTTATTCAACTACTGTTTAAGAGCATGCGGACTGCACATTTTTAATGAAATAAGTAATTAAAAAATGTCATCAATCGTACCTACTTCTGAACGTGAAATACAGAAATATTTAGTATTTAATTTAACTATCCGCGATTCAATTACTTAAAAGTTACGTCTATACCAGGGGTCGGCAAGTAATTTCTATTGGAGTCCTAAAGATTATAATAATAAATTAATGAGGTCCAGTAAAAAAATTAAACAGACTGGAATGGCTCCAACCCTTTTAGTTCACTCGTTCATAAACTTGCTATTTCGATGTTAATTTTGTGTTTTTTACTCAACCTATTGAACGATTAATAAAAATAAATAATTTAAATTAAATAAATATTCTCTATTAATAAGAATAATATTACAGTAAATAACATTGTGAAGTACAAAGTTGACAAGGTCCAGAGTTTTGCCTTTCGCGGTCCACCAGTTGCCGACCCCTGGTCTATACCATACATAACACCTTCGACGGGTGTCTCTTGCTTTATAGGGATGGCGGCAGTTATTCATTGGAACCCTGTCCGTGTTAATTAGACGTAAAATAATTTTGGTTTTAAATTTGGAACATTTAGACTATTATTATTGAACTATTGCCTGAGATAGATTTCTATTTTGTCACGCCATTTATAATGCATTGTAAATGGCAAACAATAACTGCATCGTCAATAACGATTCGGTATACATACTTTAATTTAACACTGTATTCGTTTAAAGCACAATAATTACGTGTTAAATTATATATTCAATTATACATACAAAGAGTAAACAAATTATAATCAATTAATTAAAATATAATAAAATATTTATGCACCTATATTGGAAATAAACACATCAACTTCTTGTTGTTTTATAACTAAATTTATTTATTCTTTTATTAACTTCGAAACTTATTGGTTTAGAAACTGCCAAACATCTTTTAATGATATTTACGTAAATGAACTGCATTTCACGAATTTTCTACGCGTCATTGCTGTTTTTATTACACATTAATTATAGTTTGTAAACATTTTGAGGATACTCGGCATTTTACCAAAGTCATTACAGCTAATGGTTTTATACATAATAATCATTACGGTTTCACATATTACCTATATTGAATGATTATAGAACATTGGTCATTGATAGCAAAAAATAAACTTATACAAGACGAAAAGAGACATATTTTCAATGTTTGTTAGTAATAATATTATATAAATACATTTTTAACGTTATATTTCTGCCAATCCAATTTGGTCGTGTTCCAAAACATTAATTCAATGTATATTAATATTACAAAATTGACTTTTATCCATTAATTTAATTGATCGGCCATAATATTAAAATTTCTTAATCCCACAAGAAATTATCTAATCGTATTTATAATGCACATTAATTTTATTTTCGTAATTCTGTAATCAATTTGTGTACCATTTTTTATTTTATTTATATTTCATTTTTATTATTCTTGGCGTCTGGCGTCTAAAAAAAAAAATGGCGGAAATCCATGGGGATAGGGAGACAGTTGCCTCCACTTTAAATGTAAGTGGATAGTAGATTAAAACCTATAAGATCAGACAGTCTATATATAACTAGTTTTTATAAAAAAAAATAAAATAGTTAAATTGTGTTGAACGTCAGTAACCGATTTTCTAAATCATCGATGCGGATGATTCACATCACGCACATGTACCTACCCTCCCTAAGATAAAATTCTCATCATGTGCTTTATATAAAATATATACTAAATCATATGCCAAAACCCATGGAAAATTTTGGGGAGCCAATAATTTTTAAAAATAATATATAACATTTAAAACATATTGACATACAAAATACCCAAATAATTGTGAGGGTCACCGAATCTTATGGAGGGCTTAAACCCCCTAAGTCAGTCATTTGAAATTATGAACCCAAGTAATAGATAAGTAGATAAGATATATAAAACACTTAAATTTACGAAAATGTTTTGCCCTCACTTCATTAAAAATGGTTTGCACCACTGACTAAAACTGAACTGACCCGAAGACCGCTGCAGTTCTAATTGTCCTGTGTAATGAAAATAATAATATTATTATTATAAAATAATAATAATAATAATATAATATATAATAATAATAAAATATAGTGTAAATTATAAAAAGACAAAAAATATTGAGTATATTACTAATTAATTTAATGGCATTTGTCATATGTTGTGTAGAATTCTTGACGCGATGTATTATTACATAATATGAATGATTGCACACAGTATAACTTATTGATAATAATTATAATAATAATAATAATAATAATGAAGGATAAACAAAAACTGAAAATGAAATAACTTTTTTATCAGAACAGATTATTATACGTATGCTATCCTAAAATAAATATGAAACCATTTATATGATATATTTACGGGACCAATGACGAATTTATGAAAAAAATCTCAAGCGCTACCCAGTGCCTAATTGTTATCAAATTTTGTGAAAACCAATTCATTGCGGGCTTCGTTTCTTATTCTCTCTTAAGATTACTAAAAAACAGTTAATCTAGATAGTGAAGCAACATAATAAATACAATTTTTCTTTAAATCGTCCAAAGTTGAAATAATTTCCCAATATCCTTTTAAAAATTAAGCTTTGCCAATCAAAATTACCATTAAATTTAAACAACAAGATACAAGTATAAGATAAATAATACTCTTATGCTCATTGCTATTATTTAATTCTAAATTGCCTTTTGGCTTTCTGTTCAGCAAATATTTAAATTGTTGTGTCTAAATTTTATTCTATTTCTTACTGGTTATTCGATAAAATGTATACTGTATTAATTTAAGGTTTTTTCAACTAAAGTGGCATGACAATGTTCTTTGTTATTTTTAAAAAACTTATTACTCGTTCATTCTGTACTTGCCATACTAACAGGGAGTGTAAGAAATAATCTAAAAATACTGCTACACTCTGGAAAACTGTCAATCAAATGTTTATCAATGATAAGTTCTTAGTAATCCAGTGGACTGTTTAAAAAAAAAATCGTTGTTTTGAGAAAAAAAAACTAATCAACTCATATTTGACATCAGTTTGAAGAAATCAGCATTTTTTAAAAAAAAAAAAAATCAAAATACCAACACTAATATCTAAATCACTTTCTTTCAGTTTCTGTATCCATTTTTGCTGTTAAACCAACGGACGCTTTGAATCGAGTGCCGGAATACTTACAATTAATTATAACAAAATTGAATAAAGGTATATGTACTAAAAGATTTGGCTGGATTTTTACGTGTTTATTACGCACGTCATCGCTTTGACAATTATATGCTGATATAACGTCGTTAAATACCGACAAAATAATATCAATTAAAATAGGTAATAATATGTAATATTGCCGGCGTGTATAGTTGACACTTTTACGATAATCACTAATCAGTGTATGGGCAAATATAGCCATATACATGCATTTTTAATTTTATAACAATACACAATAATGTGCAGTATTATTATTACATCTTATTTCACTAATTACTACTTGATTTGTTATAATCTAAAATTTCACTAATTACAGAAATTTCTACATCAATATCATACTTGCGTTATAATAGAAAATATTTGTAGAAAATATGGTCAAATTAAAGTAAATGGCGATTGAGGGTTGGATCTAGAAGCCTTTACTAGTAACGGACCGGGCGGAAAATGTCATTTTTTTCACCGTTAAATGTACTACTGCATGTGGGGCATTAATGAATGGACCGTGTTATTCCTGTATAACTTGCATAAAATGATGTATACATTTGATTAAAAATACTAGAAAATGAATTAAAAAAGCAAAATATGACCTAAAAATGCACAAAAATGACCTAAAAATTAAAAATGTCAAAAAAATGCAAAAATATGCAAAATAAAAGTTTCATAGATGGATTCGTAGTTACATAATTCAAATTATGTACTTACAAAGCTATGTTTTACAATCACCAAAAAAAAAATGCACTTTCCTATAAATGCACAGCCCTATATTATATAACTTTAGCCAACACACTATAGTGCGTGACAAGGAGTTTGAAAATGGCAAATATATCGCACGGGCAAGACCAACTCATAACAGTTAATAATAATAGCATATAACTATACGACATGGATACATTATCTACGCATGCATAACAATAATATTTAAGAAAACAACATATGAATAAATAAATAAATCACGTCAACATGTTTTTGTACATGAAAATATTACGAGTTTATTGTTTGTTAAATTACAATTATATTATTGCGATACGGCGGAAACAAAAACAAAACGATCGCTTCAAGTGCACGATTCCGGGTAAAATAGGTAAAGGCACCTATTTTTGGTACGGCAACTGGTTGCGGTGGACGCGGCGCTGCACGCGGCTCCGGAGCGGTCCCGACTGCAGTGCCGGGCGGCCGTGCGCCGCAACCACCGCGGCCGACCCGACGCTGCAGTGCTCGCGCATCGAGTGCACCAGCACCGCGTGGACGTCCACGCCCACGTGCCGGCCGCACACGTTGCACTGGCCGTCCCGGCGCCACTCCAGGTGCCGCGTGTCCATGTGCCGATACAACGCAGCCTGGTCCCCGAACATGCGGTCGCACAGCTCGCACCTGTCCGCCGCCGATCGCTTCTGGGTCCAGTCAGACGTGGTGGACGCGGCCAAGTGGAGCATCCAATGCGCCGACAATGCGGACAGGGAGTTGAACTTGCGAACGCACCCGGCCCGGTCGCACACCAGCCTGCCCTCGTCATCTTCGTCGTCGTCGTGTTCGGCGCAAACGTGCCGCCACAGGTCACCAACGGTCACGAAGTGCGCTGGGCACAAGTCGCATTTTATACGTTTCACCGGCGAAAACGGTTTTGGGAAGTGGTCCGGTTTCACCACCGCCGCCGCGACCTGTGAAAACGAGTAATCACGGTTAGAGCGCGACTTGCAGATCTTCTAATTATTGGAAAGCTTGAATTTTAGAATCGATTACGATTAAATATTTTTAACAGATATCTCTGAGTCATTTTCAAGTTATGACAGAAAAAAAAAAATATATATGAACATTTTAAATTACTGTTTAACACTGTAACGTTACTATTTTCTAAGTGCATAAAGTAAAAAAGAATATACGAAACTTTTTTGTTACAAACATAGATATTGGAACCCATACTTATTTTTATGATATAAAATTTAGAATAACATGAGTACACATACATTTACTCACTCAGATATTGAGTGAGTATATTGATACTCATATTATTGATACTCATTGATACCAATATATTAATACTTATAGTCTCAACTCCCCTAAGTGAAGTATAAGAATAAATACGTATGTATTCACCCAATTCCGAAAAATGATTAGTCAACATTTTAAAATAAAATGTCTTAGACCCGAGAAAAACTTTAAGCTCGTCTCAAACAAATTTCCTGGGTAAATGAATTTGGGTTCACATACAGAGTAGCCATACTGACGTATTCAGGGAATCCTATTGATCATATTTATAACACAGTAAATGGATTTGGTTTACTTAATATACGGCCAAAATCCAAAATATTTATATAGACATTTAAGTATTAAATACATTTTTAGTACAGATTATTAATTACTTTATTCAGACGATCCAATTTATAAAATTCCATCGAAGCAATTCAACGTGGTCAAATATGTCAAGTATTGAATGTATAAAACTATAGCATATAGATTTGATTCGGAAAAAATAAATGGTTCTTGTACCAAATCATAGACGATAGTGAAAGAAAAATAGCATTTTGTAAAATGTATCGACAAAAATTATTTACATTGAATAGCAACGAAGTGCATAACAACGGGTTATTTAGCCTCTTTGGTTTATCTCATATAATTATTACACTTTATGAATATTTAAATAATAATAATAAGACTAAATAATATCCCATGAAAAAATTGACGTACTTTTCATAAGGCTATTCGCTCAAACATTTTAACCTCAAAAAATTAAAGTCGAATTGTAACGATTTTTGAACGGTACCAACAATTTCTTACCTAAAATATTATGTTAAACAAATTGTGTATTATATTTGTATATTGTATATGCTAAACTTTTTCATTACAATATATATTATATTTGAATTTAATATATCCAAATCCATATACTTATGAGACAGTGAACAGGACATCTCTATTAGGATCACGATCAAACATAATATCTTCATAGATCTAATTTATAAATTTATGGTAAATTAAGCTTACACCTACTTACCTACATAAATATTTATGAAATTTTAATTTTTCTAACCTTTGCATTTAAACAGTTATTGATTTTGAACACTCTTCAAACACTTTTACTGAATTATTTAATGATTCTATAAAATATATGTGCTTGAATAAAATCGATAAAAATTTGGATTTTGTTTTAGAGTGTTGAACGATAATTTAAATATTGTTTTAATAGACGCCATTTTTTTGAACAGTTTTCCGTTAAAATATATTGATAGTATAAATGAATTAGAATTTACGATTAAAAGTAAAAATTACAAAACTCTATAATAACAATTAATTATAAATTAGTAAGATGATATACATTTATATTGAATATATATCTCTTTATAAGAAATGGCCAATATCCATGTAATTTATTTTGTTTCAGAAAAATTTATTATCTGCAATTACTTTAGTCGTACAATTAATATAAACAATTTTATGAAAACATAACTTACTTGATTATTTAGTAACAAGTCAATAAGGTTTAGAAGGTTCATGGTCAGGTTTCAAAAATATGGTGTCTGTCTTGAAAATATTGAATTTATAAGGATTGGAAATTTTTTGTTATATGATTTTTATTTTAAATTTTTAAGACATTTTAATCATTATACACTTCCAGTATTAGTAAAGAAAAAATTAGCACTAATCACTTCACTGTTCAATAGTTTTATCTGCATGTTTAGTATAGCTTCGAAAACATCAGATGAACATATATTATCTAGTATTGAAGTGAAAGGTGTGCGTGGGTTTCATTCGACTGAAATTCTTAGTTTTTGGTAATAATTATATGATGTTAATATACCTTTTCCATGGAATAATGATGATATTGTAAATCAATCAATAAAAATTAGTAATAGATCTAGTTTGCATAAATAAATTATGTCATCTAATTATGAAATTTCATATTTGTTATAATTGTGTGAATTAATTTCTTGAATTATTGAAATCTGAAGGGCTACATATTCCTAAAGATGTCAGATCATTATTATCAGTACAATTATTATTTGATAACAATATATATGACATTATCATTTAAATATACATAATAATTATTGTATGACATCAAAGTCCAGCCGTAGACTGAGAAAACAAATTCCAATCATTTACCCGTTGTATATATTAAAATACAACGGGTACACATGCATTACATGCAGTGTTGTGCATAGATAACCAAAATATTATCTAGATAAGATAACAGATAATGCATTACAATTTCATCAAGATAAGATAAAAGATAATTATTAAAAAAATTATCTGGATAATAGATAAAAGATAATTAAAGTTATCTAGATAAAAAACAGATAAAACTAAACAAAAATATAGTTTTAAACAGTTTCATCATTCAGAACTTACATTTGTAAAATGGTTTTTTTCTTCTATGAATAAAAAAATTAATTATTAATTATGTTGTAATTAGTTTAAAATAATCGAAATTAGTTTTGCTAATTTAGACAAAAAACAGTACATAAACTTATTTTAATTTTTTTTATTTTATGTTATTAATCAGTTGACTAATCAAATTAATATATTAGAATTTAAATAATATTTAATTAAAAAAAAATCTTTTTCAAGTTTATCTAGATAATTTATCTTAGATGACCATTTTATTTAAAAAGATGGATAAAAAGATACTTCAAATTATTATTATCTAGATAAGATAAAAAGATAAAGGTTTCTATCTAGATAAATTATCTATATAATGCACAACAGACAATAAAAGTACTTATACGCATTTAAGCAAAATATATTATATTATATACTTCATGTATGTATACGTTCCGTCCTCCAGGGCGGCGTGGCCAGGAATTTTCAATGAGAGAAGTAATAAAAAATTACAATCGAAATCATGTTTTTGGCATTGTTAATTTTCTTCTTTTAGATACTATGTACATTTACACATTTAAGAACAAACGTTACCGTATTATATCCTTTACTCCTCACTTAGCGTTAATGGATTAATATAATATATTTAGACCACTAAATAGATCTTCCATATGACCTATCAGAGTAATGGGCAATTAAAAGTAACTGTAAACAAATTCGATTCTTCAAACTCAAATCTCACTATAGAACAATGCCCATGTGCATATAGACATACATTTTAAATTGTTATAATAAATTATTAGCGTTTGATGCTACGTTTTGTGTTTGTCTTCGTCTCACCATTAGCTATTTATTTTTATTTACGTATATTTATTTTTACGTATAATGAGTGTTCGCTTTGACAATCAACAGTCATTCATTCAGTCTATTCGTGTCTTATTGATTTTATTAATACAACACAATTCAGTCATCGGCACACAATAAATTTTAGGTGCATTTTACTTAAAACCGTTATTATAAGTAACGATTTAATTTATTTTAAGGGAAACATTTTATTTTATTTTCTGAACAAGGGCCACATTTCTCCATGCTGAGGCAATAAAAAAATAAAAATAATATAATAATAAAAATACACTAAATTACAATAAATATGTGTAAATAAATATATTATAATTGAAAAAACTGATTTATTTATTATTACAAGAAACTTTAATTTTAATATAAAACGTAGAAAATAAGTAAGCATAAATATGAAATAAAAATTATTTATTCTCTTAAGAGTTGACGGTTCATCACCAGTGGCAACAGCCACAACTTAATAGGTAGTTAATACGGTTTTGGTCCCGAAGCTTTTGAAATTTCTATAGATAAACATAAAGGTCGAACAATGAACTGTGGTGATGTGAGCAGTTATATTATATTTGAATTCCGAAGACATGAAAAAAAAAATGACCAAGTACGTAACGCTGCTGCAGGTACTATACATGTTCAAATATTTTACACGCGAAAAGCCGACACCGCGAAAGGTTATAAGTAATAATTAATATTATTAAAATGCAATGCGTTTTCTTTGTTAATCCGTTGCCCATTATGAACACTGACGGATGAAAAAAATAAAAACGTTTTCATTTCACCACGTTTGACCGCCCCGCGTGGGCCGATCAACGACCTCTTTTCGTACAACATACCTACATCGGTGGATTTTTCGCCAAAAAACCAGCGCCGCCGCCGAGTCTTTTTAACTTTCGCCCGCTGAGACTCTGTGGCGGTCGTGCGTCTCCTACGCGTGTCGCAGTTCAACGGCTCTGAAAATTATGTACATTCTTTGTAGTCGTCGAGCCAATCGCAGCACTGTTATATAATAGTATACGATGCATATGAGTAGACGGTCGAAAAACAAGATGAACAAAAAAACCGTACAAACGAGTGTGTTGCAAATTTACATAAAAATAAAAATGAAATAAATATTATTTTTAAATAATATTAAAGTGTACAAATACGGAGACACGTGCACGTACCGTCATGTACCTATATATATGTGTGTGTCTATATGTGTGTGGTTTATACCTCGCGTTATTGTTACGCGTGCACACACCGAATGCGGAATGACTAATATTAATGGCATTTCAATTGACATCGAAACACCGAAATACGGTGCGCGTAGATATCTATGTATTATTTTATTTATTATTAGGTACTGTTATTACTGCTACATATATATTATATACTTACGGTGCATCGCGTATATTTTATGCGTATTTATAAACACACAATATAATTGATACATTATAATACCACTGCTGTATGTTTGTTTTTGCAAAGCCAACATACTATATTATTTTATACACGCACACACACATATAATATAATACTCAACAGTGATAATGATATAAAGTGGTATAGTGAACGCGGCGGCGGCGAAGGGAAATTATATTATATACAAGCTATGTGGTGATGTATCGACGTTTTCCGTGTATTCGTACTACATTTGTGCGCGGTTTTTTTCAATCGTTTTTCAACTCGTATACACGACAACACGAATGCGTCGAACACGGTACTTATAGATTTAACATGACGACATAGATGAGTGCTCGGCATTCATCGGCCATTGTCAGTCGCGTCCATTTCACAAAACTAGCCGAACACTGATCCAAACCTTTTTTTTATGTACTGCATTCCCCAATCTAACGGACACTGCAGTTTTCGCGTTTGTAATACCATGTTATCGTTGATTACAATATTTCAATTAAAGTGTGTACATAATATTATTTTGTAAAAAAAATTAGCATGTTCGCCTTTGGTTAATAAAAGAGATATTATATCTGTCATCAAATAAGCTGATAGAAGATGGACAAATCTCATCACGGCACGTGAACCGGATTAAAAATGATTATGTACGTCGAAGAACATTTTTATCCATACAGTTAATATAGTATTGTTACTAGAAATGTTACAAGAATTATTACTAAAAAAATCTAAATATGGTGTCTGTAAACTTAAAAACCGGGAACTCACTGTACAGTAAAGGCGGAGTAGACCTCGGTCATAGAGTAGGTCGTTTTAATGGATGTGTTAAATTTGAATGCAATGATTACTATCATTGTATGCGAAAAACGATTCCGAACGATGATGATTAATAATTGTCAGTCTAGGAATATATATTATATTTTAATTGTAATATTTTGTCAATATTTGACCTTCAAACGTTTAAATATAATTGTATACTTTAATAATTTTTGAATGGCAGTAGGTAATATATATTACAACCTATGTGGAATCTTCTAATACATTTTCAAGTTTTTTGTCCCAGCAAAATCAGCAATATAAGAACGAAAAATTAAAAGAACCGATTATTTCAAATGCCTATAAATATCTTGAAGATTAATGAAATATTTTAAAAATAAAATGTCAATCTAAGGAACTGGTAAAGTGTTCAAGTTTATATAACTTATAGTTATTAAATTATAACAAATATCGAAAATCGTTTAAGGATAAATTATTATTTATAATGTACAACTTCCTAAACATTTAAACTTCAGACGTTCATATACATTTTTCCTTTAATTCAGTTGAAGAAACTTTTGGATAACCTTCTATTAAACTTACAAGATTTTTTGGAGAGCTAAATTATTTTTATAAATATTTTAAAAGGAATACTCTACAAAATCGAAAATTTCAATTGACTATATCTCCGTTAAAGTAAAAATACTTCGAAAACTCACCTGTGTATAAACAACGCTAATAAGTATTTACAATTTTTCGTTTTTGAGTTAAAACAATATAAAAAATCAATTTTGTCATAAAACTGGTTTAGCGTTAAAATACTCGTTTTTATATTATTTTTTGGGGGGTTTTCGGGCGCTTTTGCTAACTTTTTGTCTTAAAATACCAATGGATTCACTCTCCTTTCAGAAAAATTGCTAAAGTTGAAAATCGAAACACTGTTATTGCTGCAAAACATGATGACAGACACAAAATAAAAATTTATCATCATTATATAATACCATCACATTCATCAGTTCAGAATCTATAAAAGCTATAAAATTCAAAAAATAATTAAAACTAGAATTTTAATCTGATTTAATTCCTTAACACTTACTAGTACTGAAAAAAATAGTTTGCGGGCAAACTTGTCATCTATAGCTGTAAAAGCACAATACTGCACGTCATTTCAGTCTATACGCATAATATGAGAAGTTAATTTATAATGTTTTTTTTAAAAATAAAAATATTTATTGCTATTTATTTTTAAAAATAGAACAAATAGTTATGAGTGATTGGATCAACGAAAATATTGTCTGAAGTTTGAAATTTTTAAACCACTTATACTTCAATACCAGATTTTCAAAGCGTATTTCCATTTCAATTAGCATTTTTTTTTTTTTTTTTGAAAAATCAAAATGTTTATTAAACAATTTAAAATTATGATTATTTAATTATATTGATGTTAATAAAAATAATTATTAATTTGGTCCGTGATAAGCAATGGAAAACCAAATATTATTTATTTGACAATGTACTGCCACCTGCAATACAATGAAATTGAAACACTGATTAAAAAATAAATGGGTATAACATTTTTATATTTTAAAACAATGTTATAAAAACTGAAATGGATAAACAATTTTGTAGAAACCGGTTAACTTAATATCTCTGCAGTTGTATTTAAGAGCCGTGTATTGCTAATGGGAACATAATATTATGGTTATAATTGGAAATTTAAAACCAATATTTATTGATCTCTTGAAATATTTTAAGTTTTTTTCCATATCCTTAGAAATAATAAAAAAAGTACTTGTTACAAGGTACGATTGTCTTAGCTATTCATAATTATTTATTAATGCAATAAAATAAAATGCGCATTTCCAAATAAAATTCACCAAGACTTGAGTTAAACGTGAAATTTACATTTTTTTTTTTATTAAACAATAGAATTGGCTAAGGATCAAAAAATGTAACCTAAAAAACAACAAACGTATATTGGGTGGTAGTAACAAATAACAATAATGCATTACATTTATAAATACATTTTATTAATCATACAATTTGTAACACGCATTGATTGTTTAAAATAATCAAACTGTATTTTATATTCTGATATGGGAAAAAAGTTAACTAAGTCTACATGAAATTATGTTGGTTTTTGAACGCAGGTTTCTTTTGATACAACTATACGAGGCCTGGTCTAGGGTTCTTTTTTTTATAATCACCTATGAACTAAATCTGAATTAACCCCCGCCCCTTCTTTTTCAGAAATAATTTTAAGTGTTGCAAAAAACTTTTTCTGCAATGAACGTTGTTCAAATTGTTGGTTCACACTTTGATAGGCACTTGTACAAATGTATAATATTATATAATTTTAGACAAATAGTGATCAATTTAATAATATTAATAATAATATATAGTATGTAATAACAATACCAATACCAATATCACACAAAATACAAATGTAATTATTTCAAACCGCTGCGTAGATACACTGTAGCTTCTTAGTTTCTTACCGCCATCCGGTCTCGATTCGGTTATTTGAGGTTGATAATATTGTTATTAGTTTTTAGCTTATTAGTTATTACACACACTACACATACAATATGTCCACCGAAAACGACTTAAGGAGATAATAAATTTTCAGATATAATTTACACAAGTTTTAAGTATAAACAAATTTACTTTGAAAATAAAACATCGATAACAGCATGATTATAATATACAATCGACTGGAACAAAAATACTCGACCGAAGTAAATAAAACGCATGCGAAATCGATGTTAAAACCATTATTCAACGAGGACGTTGTGTTGGTTCACGTATTGGACTGTATGAGTGATAAATTGATTATAGCATTTTAACCAGTAGCGGCAGGTTGGCGAAAAAAAACGGCAGTCGGCTTTTTATACCTGTAAAGAATTGATCAAGCCGGAGAATTTGGCGAGAAAAAAATGCCTCACCAGGTCCATATTTTGCGAATTGTTTTTATCGCCACCTGTTCGTATTACGTATTTACGCGGAACTCAAAGGCAAGTAGCGTTCAATATAGAATATCCCTCTTATCCGTTAATCAATTTATAGCATATTATTTATAGCTGCAGTCACAAACCTTCCAGCACAATTATATTTGATATTGATACAATAATGCATTGTACAAATGCGTCACGGAGTGCAACTATGAACTATAGTCGTATGCCCATGACTAGTAGTCGGCCACCCGTGGTCCTGATCTCATTTTAAATAGATTATGATAGTGACGTGGCGAAGTTTAATACCATAAAACACAGTAATTTATATATTCAGGCGGACCTAACCCCCCTCTCGCAAAAAAAAACCATTATTTTAAGTTGTTTTCAAAAAAAATATATGTATTTTAACAGATAATGCTTTTTTAACACATCAGTTATGATCTTCCAGGTTGTATTATTGCCTCTTCATAATTGATTTTGATATAATTTCACAACTCAAAAACATTAAACTTTACAATCATTCATTCATTCCTGATCCAATTTAGAACGTCAATGTTCCATCATCGTTATATTTTACTTATTTCACATTTCAGTGTCTTAACTTTAATAATTTAATATTACTTATTAATAACTAAGATTAGATTAGTGGGTGCTTAAGTCAAAAATAATTATATCCTATCACCCTTTTAAACTGAGGCATGTGCCTCAAATAAAGTCCTTCGTCATGCTACTGGACTCTAGCACCTACCATATTGTTTTCAGTAAATTATTTAGTTGAATTTCTGTTTAACAGTACGCGTCCGTCACTTTTGATCCCATTCGCCGATCCTACTCAATTGCGTCCATGTGCAACATCTTTATTTCGAAGACGGTGGATAAATAATCCAAATGTTCATTTATATTTCCTCGCTCCCGGCGGGTAAGTGGTGAAGGTTTTTATTTTTGTCAGGGAAAACGATTTGTTTTTTTTGTATTCCAACAGAACGAACAAACATCCCGTCCATCAAGACGGACACCTAAGCACAATATGTATTATAAACAAATTTTCTTTCGTTTCGGGACCGTATCGACGTTATTAACATTTTCATCGGTGGGCGTATGGAAAACGTACGTTATTATAATGTATACAAAACTATGATATCAAAATAACAACGTCTCGATTGATTTTTTGATTTTTTTTTTATCGAATAGGAATTGGTCTCTCGGAATACCGTGTTTACACGAACGCTTTTTTTGACAAGTGTTGTACATTTATTATGGTTATTATAGTCGTCACGCGATAACGGAATAAATATGATCGTTTCACGAATTCACGTACCCGCGTACTAAAATTACAATAATACGATCGTATTCGTTCTCGTTATCAATGCTGTTATTACAAATTGTAATCATTTACAATAATATTTCGTTTTAGTATTATTATTCTTATCACGTATACCGAAAGCGAAACGATTACGACCCGCGACGGGCCAAGCCAGGGGCGAAGTAAGCAAAATTATGAGCAGCCCAATATTTACTGGTTCACTCAATATTTGAAAAAAACTATTGTCTTAAATATTTTTGAACAAGAAAAACAGTGTGTGTGTTACTAGTACGCGCGCGGAAAGTTAAACTTCTTTTGAACGGTCAACGTGAGTTCCGGAATTATTTATTATTGATGGATAATTGTTTGTAGTATTGTTTTTATCCAGAAAATAGGTTTGTGAGTGAATTAATCAATTAATAACAATTAATTAAATATACTAGATGCTAACTGATATTGGGCTCTCAGTAGTACCGTTCGTACGGCTGCCCGTTCGCTTTTTTTTTCCTCACTACCCTGCGTAAAGAAGTACAACTTCAAAAAACAGTCATCATTGTATTATATACATATTCATTACTAAAAATCAGAATCTAAAAATAAATCAACGTTTGATCGAAAATTGTATATAATTATATAAAACAACCACTGCAGTTCATCATTTGATAACAAATTGTTATTGATGTGTTTTCTAATCACATAATGTATTATTGTATGTCATCAGGAAAATTATAACTTGCATCTAAGTACTAAGGAATCTTGCTGGCTTATACGTATGTCAAGGTAGCCGGAACTAGTGGCGGCGCTATCAGATGTTCTATGAAGCGATCGCTTCATGTAAAAATCGGAGTAGGTATCCCTTATTGCCAATTCTTGTCGATAACAAAGAAAAGATCAAAATGTAACCGTATCTTTATCTTGCAATGTAGTATAAAACAATGTATCCTACAAATATGTATAGATATCAAATTTTTGTACAGAAAACATTTTGCTAACGAAACGAAATTGGTGTTTTCAAAATAGTGACTTGGGGAAAAAAAAGTTCGCTGCTCGAATCACACAATAAAATATCGTTCAATATTCCAGAATTCGCTGCTTACCCCGTGGCGAGTAATATCATCGCCTAGTGCGACCAAGTGTGTGTGTGTGACGTATACTCGCGAGAATGCACAGCACACACACTGTACGATGATTGTACCCGCGCGACACACCTACACGCAAGGAAAAGGAAGCGATGACGACCGAAACGGGGAGGAACTGATTGATGACCGAAAACGGTTTCGGACGACGACGGTTTTGACTCGCGCGCGACCGTTTACCTATCGGTGGGGTGCGAGGAACCCACAAGTGATAACAGCGTAACGTTTTACCCCCTCCCCCCCCCGTCGCATGATTTCAACGCGCATTTATCACGGTGACGGTGAACACGGACGGGGAACAGAATAATCTCGAAGCGAAAAAATATCGAACGACGCTGACCGTGGATTTACAGCACGTTGGTTCCCGTCGTTTTTAATGTCACTCGCGCCAAGATAACCGTGTGCAGCACGTCAACCCGACGTCGCGCCGCGGCTGCGGTCAGAATAACAATAATGATAATAATAATAATATGAATTTATTTCTGCAGTGGCTACGACTGCGTGTCGCTTCTCTCTCGCACACACGCCCGCGAAACCGTTGTACTTTCGTATTCAATATTTTAACCCGTCATACGTTTTATCTTACCTGCCCGTCATTCGAAATAATTTTTTCCCGGAAAAAGTGTTTTTCGGCTTTTACACTGTAAAATAATATAATTACTTTCGGGTGAAGGATCATGGCGATCACTGATCGCACTACTACACGAAAATAAAAATACGCCGGCCTTGGCTTATCAACTGGGACACGCGCGGGCTGGCGGCGGACGTACACGCACACCCATATTATTATTAAAGTTCGCCGAATTACGGTGCAGCTAATTTAAAAATAGTCCCGCGTGTGCCACACCAATGTCAAGTACGGAATTCGCGAGAACACCATATTATTATTATTATTGTTATTATTGTTATTTATTATTGTTTATTTTTTCTTTTGGACCACCATCCAAAATGTATCACACACACACACACACACACACACACACACACACACACACACACACATTAATGAACGTATAATTATTTATATAACATATTATAATTATAATAATCTTTTAGCAATTCCCGAGGACGAGGACAAGAGTGTCGCTGTATTATTATTCATAAGTACGTTTGACGACGAACTCGCATGAAGTTCGTACGAAAAACAATCGACCCTGAATATAGGAATTTCCACGACGGCCGACGCGTCCGAGTTATATATAAAAACGTTATCAATGTATAGCAACGCGAAATCGTATCGAAGTAAACTAAATTTGCCGTTTCGTTATTTACTTTTTTAAAAATAATATAAAACAACATGCGACGTGGTGTCCGTTTGATGTTTTGACGTTTTCGGACGGTTTACGGCCAACATAATGCGAACAACGTTCATACGATATTGCTGTCGTTGTCGTGTTTAGTAGTACCTATTCGATTGTTTTTGTTTTTATTTAATTTTTTTCATTTCGCTTTCAACAGTGTTCGACAGCACACCAGGAAAAACAAAATACCTAATATAATATTCCATTTACTATATTCACTTATATCGTAAATCTAAATCACCGTACCATGTGATTGACATTATATGGATTGTTTTCCTAAACTAACATTCATGCGCGAAATTCAGATGTTTATTTAATCAATACCGCCATGGTGTATTATATTATGGTACACCATTGTCCATTATCGTATTACAGTTATATTATGAATTTATGCAGTAATTTTTCTAAAGACAATACAACTTGTAAATTGGTGAAATCTGAAGCAGTCGTTATCGAAATGTTTCTACGATATAATATCAAATCGGAAAACAACAAAAACGAGTAATTAACTCCAGCGATCAACAAATTCCTGACGTTTTAAATGTCACGTACGTGATGAATATTGCTGTTTAGCTGCAGACTGTAACTGGGTCATATTTTGTTATTTATTTTTTTACAACGACGATCTATACCAAATTACCAAACATTGCACTACGTTTTTCGACCGGACAACCTCGATTTTTAACCGCGCACAACTCGACGTGATTAGCACAAACGTCGGGAAACTTAGTCTTCGTGTGACATTACAAATTTATTGGTCAGGATCAAGAGGGTGACCTTGGGAGTTTTCTCATAGTGATACTTTTGCGACTCGCTGCGTAACAGTTGTCGGGAAAAGGACCAAGAGTTAAATATTATCATTATCATTATTATTGGCTATTGCGCGTGAATTCCTCTTGACGTGGACGTGTTCACGGCAAAGAATGTGTATTATTAACATTGTTATTATTTCGATATTTCAACATTTATCAGACAAACTCGAATGCAGCAAACTGAGCAAACTGACAGTGACCGATCGAGAACGCACAAACGCTCTAATAAGATCTAATGAATCATTTTTTCGTCCTTTGCCCCACTGCACCGACCCCATGTCCCAATTGCCTCATCACAGGTCGCACTGACTCATTTGAAATATAACCGTCGTCGTTCGCGACTCAATCCCATACTCGATCCAAAACAGAATTTATAACGATTAACGCCTAACGAGTAATTATCCACATCAATGTAAACCATGATTGAAGACGCCGATGGTAACAAAAAAATTGCTTGCAAGACCGCTGTGATAAAAATACAATTTAATAATAATATGCCGTAACGAAAGCGTTTTCGAAGAGACTGACTTTATGTTCCCGACCATACAGTTCGAGGGTTGGTTCGCTGACGGGTGGCGGAATTTGTTATGTGACGACGTATTATTATTAGAAAACAGCATAAAAATATGAAAAGCTATTGGTCGGCGGGTAGTTGTCACGTTTTGGCTGCCACCATATTAATCGACTCACGTCGCATATAGTAGTGATTAATGATGCATGCAGTCCGATCCGCTAAAATCGTTGGGCCAAGATTATAATTTAAAATAATATTACGCCTATGTGATGTGCGATGTGTGACCGCGCGTACGTTCCCGGGATTGTCCGGAGCGTTTTTTTTTTAAATCTGTCTCAATTGGCATCAAGATTGATTGGCCGTCCACTAACCAATATTATTCGTCATGTTTCCCTTTCGGTCTGAAAGTTCAGATTATCCCAAAACGATTTAGATAAAATATAAATAATAATATACCTACAGTGGACGTTTTATATATTTACAATTTTCGGAAAAACGACGTCATAATGATAATCGATAATAAAATTATTAATATATCCACGACTGATGGTATCATAAACGCACTATTTGAAACGTACGTGAGACCACTTACACAGTTGATAACACTTTAATTACTAGCTTATTAAAAATTGGAAACGAAAATTGAATCGAAAAGTATAACAAAACGGTAAACAAATTATATCAACCACGCTACTTTTCGTTGGAAAATTTCAACTGATCGCCGCGGCTCTTAAGGACGACCCTTGAAAATGAAAAAATAGTTTGGTGATCCGTTTCGATCCATTCCGACCTGAATTGTCTGTTTTGCAAATTGTCGACCTTTTCGACAAGTAGATAGCGATAGTCCACATCATGCACACGAATTCACTTCATTTTATGAACCGTTCCTCAGTCCCGCTATTGATGGATAAATAATATTTTACACATCACAACGAACTATGTGGTGGTGTCTTTCGACCGGTTTTCTGTAGGGTTTGGAAGGTGCATTTTCCCAACACCCCAGCTCTAAATTTTAGACGTTAAACAACCGTTATAAAATAACATTATACATATATATAATCGCGAGACCGAGTGAAATAATATAATAATATAATACTATTATCGCAAAACAGTAAATTTCGGTTGGTGATCTACTATGGCATGAAAATCATTTGCGTGTTCGCGCGCGTGTGTGGGCGTACCATGTACGGTAATTTGACGGGAAAAATTGACATTAATAATAGTCGCACGATAAAAATTTGTGTGCGGCGAAACACGCGACCGGATCCCCTCGGTTTGGAACGCACGGCGTGAGATGATTTGAACAGATTTGTGGGTACGATGATTCAGGGGGGGGGAAGGACGACGGATAACACGCGACGGCCTGGATCGTCCTCCGGCTGGAGATCCGGTCGGTCTCTTATCGGTCGTCGCGAGAAAGGTACACATGCACACACACACACACACACACACACACACACACAACTTACCGAGTCTCGGGGCTGATGGCGAAGGCTGAAGAGGTAGGGGGGCTACGGAAGACCTTGGAACCAGTCTGGCGAGCGCGCCCGGTCACGGCCTCCCCCCGATCACAAAAACACGAACACACACGCCCGCACGTACCTACACACAGGCCTACGAATACGCGGTTTTACACGTAGTACGCACGCACACACTCGTTGAGGACGTGGATGTAGACGTCCCTTACTATCGAGCGTTAGTGTGTGTGTGTGTGTGTGTGTGTGTGTGTAGTGTGTGTGTGTGTGACCGCGACGGCACGGGGTGAAGGTCTTCCGGTCGGGTTTGAAATGGAGGAGGAAAAAAGTATCGTCTCGGTTGCCGGTGCGGCCGCTTCACGTAAATAAATCAAAACGTCGGTGTTTTTATCATTTTATGTGTGCACAGAATCTGTACGTAATAATAATGATAACAATAATCGTGTGCATTGTATACAGTATACCCTACCTTACGTTTACCCTTTGCGCGCATAATAAATGTGATGATAAACGCGATATACGCGTTCTACTATACGTCTATTGTCCATCATTATTACACTATTACATTTTATTGATTAATTATTGCATAATAGTATTAACAAGCCACAATCGTATGCTTATGTATCGTATGCAGCAGTTCTGTGCGGTTTTGTGGCATTTATTTCGGGTTTTCGACGACCACAATAATTTTTGTACACTTATTTCCCGGATAATGTTGCGACGATAGAGGCAATCCAATGCGTTTTTAAAGACCTATCCATCCTCCCTCCGACCCACATTATTATGATCATATAATAATGTGTGCTTTTAGTACGTAATATGAGCAATCGAGGTCCGAGGTCGATGACAATTAATGTGTGTGTTTATCACATATTATTAGATAAATAATATGCGTATTATGTGTACAGCATGAGTAGATTATAAACATTCTCAGCCACGTAAAGCGCTCTCTGATACGGTACTACTATAAGTGGAGGATCATCGGGTTTGTAGGGTGAGACTTTATGAAAACATACGTATGAGATCTCATTTCAAGAGTTCATGTGTATAGTCACCTACGTCGAAATGAAAAATGTTTACGATCAACAGTCATCTTACATAATATTGTATGTGCCCTACGTAATAATATGTTATGTGTGCTCTTATATTTTCAAACAACCGCATTTCCTTTCTTCTTTTTTTTTTTTTTATTGTATCGGAATATCCATGTTCACTAATTGCGTTAAAGTGAAAATAAACGTGTATTGTATACATTTTGGAATAGTACCACACAAGCATTAAAAATTACTAATTCCTTGTGGAGAAACTACGGATTTTGAAATTGTATAGATAAGCTCAGTGATACACTATACATTCAAAGCGCGTGTCCCGGGGACGGCAACCACGGTTAAGTAATTGAAATTAAAAATATTTCCATGCTAAGCTTTTGAATAAGGTTAGGAATGTCCACCGAAAAATTGGTTTCAACAACTTACAGGACTTTTTAAAATAAACAGCCTTTACTCGGGTTGGGAACCCAAGGTAAAAGAATAGAGATATTTGGTCAATATGTTTGTCATGAGAAGTGCTCTGTTAGCTGTAACTGCAGTCAAAAACGATTTCATGTTATCTCAACGAAAAATGTAAATCGTTGCAACACAATAATAATATACTTCCAAATCATGTTTAGATAGCTCACATGAGTAGGCGTATAAAATGATTTCACAGAATTATATCTTTTCCAATGATAAATGTTTTAGACTTTAGAGTTTAAACAAAGTATTGCTAGAATGGTAAACGGACAACATAAGAAAACGAAGAGAGAGAGAATAATACAAAATTCTAGAAAATACTAATAAATAAAAATTGATTTTTAAAATACTCCTGTGTGAGTTAGCCGTAATTGAAAAACTGTCAATTATCAAATGTCATTATGATTTTACGAATTATGATTGAGTCAATGAAAATTCCATTGTCAATATGTATAATAAATAATTCTATAAGAAATAATATTACTATAGAAATGTAGAATCATATTAATTTACGTTGTTTGTGAAATTCAACAAATAATAATAACCGGCTGCGGTCGGTTTCTTCGAGACTTCCGAGAAACCACAATAAAAGCATTTTATTTCAGCCAATAAATTACTTCCAAACAATTTGATATTGCACCATAACCCGCGTTTATATTATATATAATAAAATTGTATCCATGTATGTTTATAAATAGTCATAAATATGGAGTATACGCATTGTCGTTTGCACGAATTTCATCATAATTTCCGACAAACCACATTAACATTGAATAGATAATATTATATTTTCATTATCGGTTTTTCGACGTCACTGTTTGACCCCGGTGCACCGCCGTGACAAACTAAAACTATCCCTCGACGACTTTTTTGCGATCACTCCGAAAGACAATGTACGGTAATAATTTCTACATTCTAAACGTTACAAAGGGAACACTCGAACGCCGCGACAAGGTCTTTGAGAAATCGACGAGGCAAAATTCGTCTGTCCGTTTGCGAAACATTCAAATAAACAAGACTGATATAAAAAATAAATAATAATAATAAATCTGTTTCGAAACATTCAAATTAGGTATCAATGCCTTTAATAAACAGGACGTTCGAGAATGTTTTAATTGTTTTATTTCTTCCTATTGAAATCACAACAGGTCGGGTTATACTGTTATAGAGCTCAATGGTGTTTGATTGTATTTACAAGGGTCAAGGATATTGATTGTTTCAAAAGGGAATTATAACGACTAGTTTTTAATTTTTTCCGTTATAATACCAAATAACATCATTATTTGACATCCGTAATGAAATAAGTAATAGTTTTTCCGTTGGCGTTTATACTGATTATATAGTGCATCAATCATCGGTAATTATTAATCAACTTAAATTATCATTATTTATTTTTATTATATTCCATAATTGTGAAGTTATTTTGTATTTTGCTGTGGCTGTCCAATGTCCCTGGCTAATAAGCAATCCAATGACGTAATATTGACCTAAATCGTTTACATTATACAGACGTCTGATTTTGGATTACAACAAATTTATTATATTATAAATGTAAACAATTTAATAGCGGTTTGGTGAATACGTAGAATAGTCTTCAAAGTTTCTGACCGGATTCAATCAATGCACTTCGTAAGAGTTGCAATGATACGAAAGTGAACTAATTTATTTTCACTCTAAACAGTCTAAATATGCGTATTCTACAGTAGCCCCGTGTGTATTCGATAAAATAAACACACAAAAAAAAAATGCTTTTCCCATAGTAACTTTGTGAGGCCATTACGGTTAATTAAATATATTTTATTGATTTTATGTAACTGTTATCTCCTGAGTCATTTTATGTGCGTGTGATTTATTTTTATTTTATTTATTTTCCCAAGGCAATACAAAAAACACAATGTTATCAATTATAATTTATTATTATTATTTTTTTTTATGTATGTATTTTGACAACTACAGTTTAAATGGACATAATTAATATTGTAATTAATCTCGTACTATATTATTTTATTATATATGTATATATGAACACGATTAAATAACGAAAATTTAACGTTTAGTTTGTTGTACATTTATTATGATAATTATTATTTGCAGACCACGCGGTCTAAACATTTCTTATTGAATTCGTACGCGCAAATTGGTTCAATTTGGTGGAATTATTTTTACGTAGATATCTCTGGGCATATAATATTTATATTATTGGTACGTTCAGAAAATGTCTAGGTTCACGCACACGCCATAACTTAATAATCTATATTTATTCTTCTATTATATACATCACCTGCGTATACTCTATTATTCCATTTGCCGTGTATTATCGTAACGACACAGACGTTTGCCCCGAAAAAAATCATTTGCAGAGGTCATCGTCTCCTCCGCCTGCCATTCGTCAACGCGCTGTGCTCTCGTGTGTGCGTGTGCTTGTGTGTGTGCGTGTGCGTGTGTATGTGTGTGCGTGTGTCAAGCGATGGGTCAACTGCAGCGGACTGTATCATCGCGTATTGTGCATTTTGTGCGTCATTCGCAGCGCGTGAGCACTAACACTCACACACATACACACACGCATGCGCGCACGCAAGCACACGTCCGCGGGATTATTGATAATTGATAAACAAAGTTTCTAATTAATCATGTTCAATAGTAAATGGGTTAACCGACCTCGAGCGCGCGCGTAGTGTCTAATATCAGTGGCGTGCCCCTGGGGGGGGAGGATAGGAGTTAACCCCCCCACCCATCGGATCAAGAAAATTATATAATAGTATACATAGACATGCCTATAGGCTATAACAATAGGTCTATGACTATAACCTATTAATATTTAGTTAATATGGTTAAAAACATTAAGCATGATAATAATATTATTACCATTTTTATTTCCATGACAAATTAATTTGTCATGCTATTTTCCAAAAATATGTATAACGATTAACAATAATATCAACGTACAGTATAATATAATCTATAAAATATTGTTCTATCTTCTATGGCTCTATGCTATAATAGTCGTAATACACAGATTCACAAAGGTGTATAATAATGTATTAAGTATTAATCCACCGACCACCATTGAACCATTCCACCTTCATTTAGTTAGTACTTAGTGATTAGTTAGTGTTTGCTATAGTAGCTGAAATGAGTAAATCTACAAAAAGATAACTTTTGAGATATTTCAAAGTGGAACCTAAAAGATTAAAAACTTCTGAAGATGAAGATGATCCTTAAGAAGTAAGAATTTAATTTGAGTTTTAAAAATTTCTAGTGAGGTACCTAATTATTTACCTATGTATATATTATATATTATTATTATATATTATTGCTTCAGATACCTGAAAAACCACAACTACAGCATTGTAATTCAAAAAATGATATTTCTATTTCTAGTTCTCAATGTTTTAAACTTATTATCATCTTACACATAAAATAATATAACAAGCATATTTAAAAGTCTGACAATATATTTTTTTTTTAATCAATAACTATGCATAACTATGTGATATACAGTTAAAATTTACTTTTGTTCTTATGTAATGCCTTATTAGTAGCTTATTATATCAGTGTATATTATATTATAGAACTCAATTTCTGATAACCTATTTTTATTTATTTTTTACTCAGTATCTAGGTCTAGATTCTAGGGCCTATAATAGTGATAATCCAGACCTTCTTTGAATCCCCCCCCCATTTTGAAATCCTGGGCACGCCACTGTTCAATATTATTTATTGTGAGGAGGGAAAACAATTTACGGATAAATTATAATAAATCTTTTGCGACGTCGACGGTAATATTATAATTTTACTATAATGAGAACATTTACAATCATATATTTTACCATAAGGTAATGTATACTAAAAGTATGTAGGAACGCGTTTTTTTACCATCACATCCATCTGCTGCATAAGTTTCTGGGTCTTATATTCTGTTTAGCAGCGATTACATTTCAGTTTTTTCTTCGGCCGCCTGTCTTTGAAAGTCCATATTTTTTGCCTAACTGGGGAAGAAGAAACGTATTTAGGTGTAATGTAGCTATGTATGCTTGTATGATTCCACAGTGAGCTTCTGGGAGTTTGTCAGTGAATGTCCCGCTCATTCAGGATCCATGTATTTGAATTACAAAAAAAAATGTTCTTTCTCAGTACATCTTCAAGAGGTGTTGCTGGTACAAGGTTTAAACGAACGATGTAGGTAGGAGATAAACAATTAATTAAATACTCAAATCAACATGTACATAATAAAGAGGAAACAACATAATATTAGTTTGATGATCCATATAGAGTTGAACTATATAGGACACCCGACTATACAACGGAGCTCAATGTTAATTTAATAAATGCTGATAATAATCATCATTGGTTAATTTTTCTTTGTTCAGTTTATTAAACGCAAATTTGTTTTATACACATTTTACATTTGTAATCATAAATTTTCCCGTAGACGGGTTTTGATCCTGCATATAGCCTCAGACGCCACGGTATAAAAGTATTATTTATATTATTGTATACATCCAAGTGATGGGACAGGAGACGTTAGAAAACTGCATGGAAGATGGTACGCGAGCCGCAGCAGTAAAAGTCACCGGATTGAGCGGACCCATTGCACCCGCTCTTCACCTTGAAGGTCGTCCATTAGATTTTTAACGATTATACCTCGAAACACACTGTATGCACTCGCACAAGGCCGTGACCGAAAATATTGTTTAATTATCTTTCAAGGGTGGAATTCAGGAAATCTCTATGTCTAATGCTTGGATAATTCCATTTCGTACAAACCTGCGTTTCTGTATAAAGTGAGTTCAGCGGTGCATTTTCGACGTCATTTTTATAAGTCACATAGGTCATCTATAGGAAGTCTAATTAAGCGCCTCAAAATGTAATTTATTTGCCTGGCCTTAGGTGTAGGTATAAAACTTTCAAAGGATAAAACCTACCCCCCTCCATTCCTACATGTGCAGTGCTTTGCACGTGTCATAGGTACATATATACCACAGGACCCAATTAACCGATTCGCCTCTGTATTTAAGTTTTATACATAGTTAAAGGTGTCATGTTGGTTTTTATCGTCGTTGTATAGTAATAATATGTTTATTATGTTTTTTTTTTCGTCCAAGCTAAACAGCTATATATGCGCGTGAACTGGATATCATTGCGATTGCAATTTCGTCTTCGCCATGACGTTATTGCCGAAACGGGCATCGCCGCCGAACCCAATTTAAAAACAACTATATACCCGCGTGTATATCTATATCTATATACCAATGTAGCGGTATAAACACATGGTTATTTTATATTTATACAATATACGTGCAGGACGTGATCCTCGGATGCCGAAAATCGATTCTAGACGCCATTACGGTGTGAAAATAAAAACGGCGTTTATTGAATTCGGAATTATTACGCGGCCGTAATACGTATATAGTATATACTATTGTTATTGTGTTATTCGGAATACGGTTTTTTCTGGAACATAATATGTTCAATGATGTCCAGGTGTTTCTTCTCGATCTGTAGGTCACGAGTAGTTTCACATGGGCCGCTAAAAAGAAGTTGACTATTTAATTTTAGACTACTTACCAGAATGAAATAATTTTTAAAAAAAATGTACAAAACCTTTTTCGTAGATTATTTATCTTGACAAACAAGTATAATTCAACATTTTGGTCTTTTACAATTATAAATACTTCATTTATCGTTGGGCCTTCGCTGAAACTATAAAATTTGATAAGTTGTTGACAAGAAATATTGAGCTGAATATCTCTATAATACCAATAAAATTACCAAAAACGTGCACTTCACTATAGGTAGTAAGTTGTAGGTATTTCTATATTATTATACAGATTAGATAATAATTAAATATGTACTACATTATTATATTAAATAGATAATTATAATGGTACATATTAATCCTGTTCTGTTATGATAAATTAATTTATTGAAGGTGCAAGTAATCGTGGGACGAGTATCCCCTATTTTCCTTATTGAATATTGTGTTAAAGAAAGTTCATGAAAAATTGGGTCAACATCCACAGCTTTTGATTTGAAACCATTCATCTATATCTTTTTTCCTTCGCAGACGTTGGTGAATAAATTATACACCAACAACTCTGAACGATTCACTGGTGAGTTTATTTCGATGTGCTCCTGGGTGCATCGCCACTGATGTTTAAACAATTTTGTCAAGAGTATACTACTATACATCAGTATACACTGACGAGTCTCTCTTATGGAAATTTTTATAATAAATACGGTGATGGTAAAGGGTTTCTATATGGATATGTAAATAGATATTAAAAAAAAAATTAAATAGTAATGAGCAGATCGTCTGAAATAAGAAATTAATATCCATTACAAAATGTATGTAAACAATAATTGTTTAATCAATTTTTACATTATATTTTATATTTATGCACATACTGCTTGAAAGTATATACGCAATAATATACCCATGAATTTTCAAAATGAAGTTGAGAGCATACAGAGTACACGTAGTATACCCTATGAGGGAACACCACTGGTTATCACCACATTTCACCTTATAATTCTGTAATAAAGTATTCATTGGTCGTTATTTTTATTTTTCGACAAAATATTTGATCTTATCGCATCGATAAATAATAATATAGTAGATAAAAACATTAGTAACAATTAATAAAAAAAACATAAATTTTAGAGTAGGCCATAACTACAATTAATATATTTATACATTCTGAAAATCAATGATATTATACGCAACAATATAAATAACACAATCAATAAACAAATCGTCCATTCGTTCTTTAAAACAGCTTTGATTTACTAATATTATTTTGTCATTATAAATGTGTGTAAAAGAACATATTCATGATAGACTTGTAAATTTAGTCCAATTATTTTAAGAGGTTCGTGATGGCAAGTCGTTAGATGTGAAAAAATTATAAGGGATCGTAATTTTTGGAAACTCCAAATAAGTGCGTTTGAAATTAATTATCCGGCTTGGTTTCTTGTTTATATTTCAGTTGCTTAGAACATGCGACTTATAAATCTAAAGCATACTATAAGCTGGTTTGTTATCTATGTTTGATATCTTTTAAATTTGTTGTTTAATACGACAGAAATTGCGTTTTTACGCAAATAATTGGCTTTTATTCGAAAGTTATGATACTAGTTAAAATAACTCGCAGTTTATTTTGAATAAAAGTAACGTGGTTAAAAATATTGTATATAAGCAGAATGGACAGTTCGGAGAATGGGTTGAAATTATCCTTAAATTATACAAATGTTATGCTTATGTTTATTATTACCAAGAGGTAACCGTAATTTAATATCAAAAGCCGAAAATGTCTGTAACAATTATTTATTATTTATAAACAAACCGTATATTCTTTCCGTTTGAAGGGTTCCCTTCTTTCCTTCCTCAACCTCAAATTATTAATATCTTATACTAAGTAATATTTTTAATGTTCTTGTATATAAATTTATAATAATGTATATATTATATTTTCTTATTTTCATTTATTAATAACACTTAGAATTTAATGGGAAACGAAAAAAGATTAAATTAAATTCAAGAAGTAAGTATACTTAGTATTAATATAAGTATAAGTATTAGATAAAATTTAACTCTAAAGATTGGATTAAATCGATTAATCTTACTGTTAATCCTATGGATATAGTTGTTCATTACAAGAAAAGACCCTGACTTTTTTTGGATTTAATTTTAAACCATTCCATTATAAAATGATCGAAAATATTCATTTATAGGAAAAATTGAAAAAGCTTTTGTTATAATAGGTACTCACACAGTCGCACTGCGGTATATTACTATACAAACTAGAAAACAATATGACAACTTTCATTTGTATAATTATTTTGATCTGCAGTTATCTATACCAAAAATATTAGTCAGTAATTTTGTAAATAATTCTGTCATTGATTAATTTAGTAATCCCATGATAACACTTGTATATTATTATAAATCAAAAACCTAACCTTTTATTTTGAAGTTTTGACTTTTATTGGCAAACTGGGTATCATCAGCTGGTCGGCTGGGAAATTTATAAAAGATAGTGAAATTTGGTTGTTTTGTCGGTGAACGACCGGAGGGCTCACCAAATATCATAGATGGGTAGTATATATACTACGGCCTTTTGTACTTGAAAATTATGATTTTGACTTATAATTAAGTCTCTGCACTATATTATTTTAATCTAAACTAAATAAGTTAACCTGATACGGCTATATTATGTATTTTAACGGTTCGGGCGGTGACCAATCCCTTTTTTTCCGTTACCCACATGCTTCATCTACCTACATATAGTTTATTACATCAGGCAATATGTACTGTGCTTTTTTGCCTTGCGGCCGCGGGATGATTTCAACTAGTCGGTCGAAGTGATAAAATGAAGCCTTTGCATATACAACGACTACGGACAGTCGGACTCTGAATTACAATAATAATGATATAATATTGTTCTATCATTTTGTGATAACTAATCAATGACATCACGTACGAGGTGACGGACGTCGGACGCGATATATCCATCAGCACACGCAGCACATTTGTATAATTATATACATACTAACTAATATAATATCGTACTGATATTATTGCGTTTAAAAAAATGTACTTGATATGCTCCAATGGTATGAATATAATATGATTTCCGTATGCAGTAAGTGGTAATTTCGCAAAGAATCGGTCAAAAGTCGAAAAGAAACGACTTTTAGTAATTTTTTTTTTTTCATTTTTCTCGTTGCGATTATGTGTGTACGTCGTTTCCCGAGTAATTATCATTTCAAGTATACACACACGTGCAGCAGCGCAGTAAAGCACCGGTGGATTAAATTTCAGTTAGTAAGTATGTAGCGTTTTTATGTGTAATCACAATGTATTGGTCATATCCAATTAAAAAATAAGGATGTGAATAAAAGAAAATTAATAAAGCAGTGCACGGAAATTTTGACTTTTAATTTTATTTTTATGTAATGTTCTCATACACGTTCATATTATACAGTATTACACTTTAGTATTGGCACTACGTATATGTAATACTTCGTACAGCAGGGTGAAACACGCGCATTGTAAGTTTTTGTGTATGCATGCGTATGTATGTATGTATGTTTGTTTGTGTGTGTGTGTGTGTGTCTGTGTGTCTGTGTTTCTATATGTATTGTAATGTATGTATGCGGTTGTCGAATGTTATCATCGACCACCAACGTGTTGTTATCATGTGTGTCGAAAGCAAAATAAATAGTAATATTATTAAATCGGTACGACAAATAATAATGGTGATAATAAAAATCAATTCACATAGGTTAGCAGTTGTTGCATAAATGCATAATGTATGGTCGATGAAAAAAAATCGAAATTTGCTTGTGTAGCCCTATTCAAATTTAACGTGAGAATGGTCACATGGCTAATAATTATTAAAATATTATCATGTCTTTGACCACTGTAGGTACATAAAGTATATTAGACGCAATGAGCACTTGCACGGGCTGGACATGTAATGCGTATTATATATTATAGTACCTAGTAAGACTTGTAAAAGCACAGAATTCGCAACGTTTGTGCACAACGATATTACACGCACAAACCACCAACTTTAGGTATAGGTACATTGTATATATGTGTAATTCCGTTGAGGCTATACTACCATACAAAAAGACTAAAAATTACGAACATTTCGTGTCTTGTCTCACCCGAGTTTTTTATTACTATTATAGGCACCTGATGAAGAATATACGACTGTGTGAAAAAAATTGTTTAAATTATAAAACATTACATCGTATATATCAAAAATATATAGCACGGGTTTCCTCATCGTTTGAAGTAAAATTATTTTTTCAGTGACAAAATACTACATCCGGACGTATAATAATAACTTCTCTTAAAAACGCATAAAAAAAAAAGACAAAAACAAAAATCGATATCAACAAAATCAGTTATTCCGTTCTTTTTTTATATGCTAATATTTAATGAACAACTCCGTATACAGCAAACTGATGCCGAAGCGCATATAAATACTAGGTACTTACATATAATTTTAAATTATTAATCTATTGCATAATACGCGTTCGGATACTTAATGTATTTGAGACGAGTTACGTTCGAGTAACCTAAACATATTTAATACGAATAATATTAATAATTTATGTATTTATAATATTTATGCATATCGGCGTAAAAATGTTTATTAATAATGTTGCTGAGCTGCGCTAGTTATTTTTGTCTGAGCAGAGAATTTCCGTATTATCACCTATCTCCAGGCCACGTGTAATCAACACGTTTTTTCTTTTCGACAGTGCACGTTTCTTTCGATCAGCATACATCGGATGACGTCAATAAGACAGCATGAGGAAGACTACGAGAAAATCGTTACATTTTTTATTCATATTTAGAGCATTATAATAAATGACTATGGTGAAAAAATAACAATATACACAAAAACCTGAAATCTAACAAAGTGTGCGTGCTGTGTATGTACTGTAATAGTTTACTGAATTTACTGAATTTCTAACGTTATTATATGGCGAGTAACAGAATATCGTAGGTTAAACGTATATATATATGTTTAGGACCCGATTTAAAAATAAATGAATCCTGTCTTAGACGCAAAAACATGCGTTTCTTAAACAAAACGTTTAAAATGTATAAACAATGAATAATAATGGCAATAATATAGTACTCTGCGACCGGAAATTGTAGTAATATTATAATATGTGAACCAACACGGTTTACAGGTGTACAGTAAATCATGTGTGGACGAAATTACGTGATAATCGCAGCGACGGACCGACGTGCCCGATTTGAACATAATAATGTATAATATATGTATAATGTATATGGATCTAGGTCGGCGTATTCGATGTATTATTATAATGACTTTGTAATGGCTCTGATGTTAATTGGCCGTCGGTCCGCCGAGCAAATTGCTGATTGTGCTATAATACGTCATTGTTCCCGAAATCAGAAGGGTTAAGTGAGTTAAAAAAGTTTAAAACTATTAGTGTACTTTTAGCGCGTGCGCGCACTCACCCACAACTATACTTCAAAATATATTCACTACTATAATATACGCGACGACGTGACAGTATATGAAATTTCGCTCGAGTTTTTGAAGTTTTTCCTTTCTTTTTCCACGTCGTTTGAGTGTATCCTGCAACTTGGCCGCGCGAACATCGCGGTTTCGAGTAGTTTCGCTATTTATTTTTATCCCCCTCTCGCCATTCGCACGTTTCGGGATTTTATGTTTCCGCATCGTTGTCGCCGAGCATATGGTACTATACGATAATAATGATAATTGTTATATTATTATTATTCAATGATGCGTAGGCATTTTCAGTTTCGGATGATTTTCTATTTCTTCCATCCCAAGACTGGCACGTTTGGCGTATTCATCTATATATATACACAATATACACAATATTACATATAACTAAACAATGTTAATATATATTATTCACGTTAGATCACTAATATTATTGTCGTGTAACATTTCACGTGCGCCAGAATCGTATCGCACCTATACTAGACCACCGCGGTTACCACTGAAATAATATATTTGTGTATATATATATATATATATGTATAAAGGTACACGTGTTATACGATTACACGTCAACGTGTTAGGGTGAGGTGCGGGGTGGCTGTTGACGGGAGACTTTTACACCGTGCACTGTACCTGTTAATATTATATTTAAAATAATAATAATAATAATAATTAATATTAATATAATAATAGTCATAATATATAATAACAGCAATGCAACGTATAATAATCATAGGCTGGTCTGCGTCTGTTCGCACAAAACCAAACGACACTTCGGTGAACGTTTCCTAAAAAACATGACACGTAAAGGTCGACCTCGGGCTAATGGGAGTGATCGACGGAGATTGTTGACTCTTTGGCCTCCGCCAATGTACACACACGCACACGCATACGAATACATACGCACACACACACACACACACACACACAGTATAACAATCGTTCGAACGATAATAATCGAATGGCATTTACTCGTTTGTATTATAATATTATACATTATATATGTGTATGTGTGTATACGTATACCTATATACGCGTTCAGTGGCGTCGGAGGAGAGTGCGATGGATGGGTGGGGATGCCGTGAAGGAGGGCCATTACACTTCGAACTCACGATTTCATTTATTTATAATATATACATATAAATATATTAATATATACGCACACGTTATATGCACGCATAATCTATTATAATATATATACATATATTATATCTATACGGTATGTACACCTGTCACCCCCGCGCGCGTACGCCTTTCGTTTCTGTTTGAATTCTTTTTTTTCTTCTCTACTCCAAATAATATACCTACATATTATACAATATACTATATACATATAATTTTATTATATTATATGCCTATTATACCTATACGTACGATATATTATTTAAAATAGAAAAAACTCGATTTGTTGTTGCAAACGGCTGCTGCGGTTATAACTCAACACGAGTTGTAGCACCGACACGTACTATAATACGGGTATATAGTATTGTATACGTATAAATTTATTATTATATAGGCACGCACACATTATAATATTATGTATACCGTATACGGTACACTCGTACTTTTATGCGTACTTTACATGAAAATTGGGTCTATACTTCGAGATTTACTTTTACGCGAGTCACAAAATGAATACGTGCATATAAAATACACCTACATATAGTGTGTGTGTATATATATATATATATATATATATAGTGTATATAGTGTATCTACCTGTACGAATTATAATATATGATTATATGTGTTTCCTCGACAGTCGATCACAAACGCAGTTGTCGATTTAACGGCATTGCGTATATGTCTATCGGCCATAATGTACATTTTCAGTCAACAAAAAAGGTATATGAATACAGTTTTTAACATTGTTTTAGACTCAAGTCCACGAAACCACAGCAATCACTACATATTATGCCAGTGAACGAGATCTCGAGGCGGAGTTCAATTATTTGGGACTCGGTATATAGTACTATACAGTACGTATATAATTGTACAGCGTACACATTGCAGTTATTAACACTTATACAGGATGAGTTTTATTACATTTACTTTTATTATACTCATTTCTCGGTCAATTTGTGCTATGGAACAAGTTCATTATTGTTTTATGATTTCAAGTCATTAAGCTCAATAGATACTCAACGCATTATTGCAAATAAATGTTATTGTTTTTTTTTATTTTTTTTTATTCTTAATTATCGTCATAATTTCTTCTATAATCACAACCCAAATGTTAAATTTTATAATATGGTATATTTTTATGAAAATGTCGATCCGTAAAATCGAAATTCAAACCGGTATACGATTTATATAATTTATGGTAAGTGCATTAAGTTTAACGAGTGATAAACCCAAGGTGGCAACAGGGAAACTTATGGGAAAACGTTGATTCCGGTCATCTAAAAACTTGCAATGCTTACAAAATTAATTGGTCCGACATCCGACATTAATCATATTACATTAGCATATTCAAAAAAAATTATGCTACAAAATATGAACTTTAAAATAAAGGTTAAGTCTCACAGTAATAAGAAAAAATTTATGTTACAATAAAAATAGTTCGAATATACTAAAATATTTATTTTTGATTTATTTTTTTTTTTTTGCAAAACGATTGGTAAATAATAATGATTTTAAAATTGTGCGGAATATTACACTTTCTAAAAACGTAAAGACAGATCGAGAAATAAATACGAGCGTTTAGCGTATACTTATATGAAAAAAATACTCTGCAACAGCACACAAAATAACGTAAACGATTCGACGCTTTTTCGAAATTATACACTGCTTCAGTATTATATATATATTATATTAAACGCGTTGCAGGCTGTAAATCGTTGCAATAAAACTGTTGACGGAAATAACGGGGACACTTGGTTAGTTTGGAGCAGGAAGTCGAGTGCATATATATATATATATGTGCGAGTAATGCGATTTTATACTCGTAGATATATATATTCGTGCAAGGGCAAGAGCACTGTTTTTTAGAGACATTTCGCTGCAGTTTAGTAAACCGAAAGGTGCATACTATGTATCTTACTGTATATTATATAACATAATGCTTGCTTGCGTATATACAGTATGTTAATTAATTGGAAAGTCAGTAGTTATTACTCTTAATATAATGCAGACATTGAAATTCCGTTCTTTTTAACATAATATGTGACTTACAACCCATCTTTTACCATGGTTAAAAAAATCCAAAATTCAAAATCGACAAAAATTTTGAAAATAGCCACTTTGTAGAATTACTTATAAGTTACTCTGAGAAAAAAAAAAATTGAAATCTGTTAATTTTTGAATGAATGAAAGCATTTTATACTTTCAAAAAAACACAGCAAATTATAAAATCATACGGTTTTTTGATTTTTTTAGTAATTGTATTAATTACTGTTAAACATCTTCAATTTCAGCAGCTATTTATGTGCGTATTAATTTAAATTGAATTTTAACATTTTAAATTTAATTTATAAATAATGCTGGTGCCTAGATTTTTTTTAACTTCATTTAACGTTAGTTTTAATTTCATTTTAATTTTTTCGTTAAATAAGTATTAAAATTAAATTCACAATATCCGATAATGTAGAAATGGTATTTATTTATTTTGAAAATAATAAAAGCCAAAGAGTCAAAGAGTAAAATCTACGCATCTGCATTATCCATAAATACAATTTTAAAATTACAATATCTAAGTAAATAGTAATGACACCGCAGTGACTTCAACAAAGTATAATAAATTAATATTGTTATTGGTATCATTATTTAGGTAAGTAATTTTAAATATTTTAATGCCAATTATAATTTAAATATCACACATATTAACATTTTCTCAGATAATTCAAGGTTTAATTTAAACTGAAATGAAGTTAAAATGTAATTAAAATTAATATGAACATAAATAGCTGCTTAAATTGAAGATATTTAACAATAACCAATACGATTATGAAAAAAATCAAAATACCATACGATTTTATAATTTGCTGTGTTTTTTGAAAATATAAAATGCTCATTCATTCAAAAATTAACAGATTTCAAAATTTTTTTTTCTCAGAGTAAATTATAAGTAATTCTACAAAGTGGCTATTTTTAAAATTTTTGTCGATTTTGAGTTTCGGATTTTTTTAACCATAGTAAAAGATGGGCTGTAAGTTACATATTATGTTAAAAAAAAAACGTTACTTCAATATCTGCATTATATTAGGAGTAATAACTATTCTGACTTTCTGTATATTATCTGTACTTTCAGTACTGACATACTGTATACGAATATATAAAATACGTGTATGCGGTGTATATACCGGCTGTTTGCAGTACACAAACGATTGTTTTGAAAAATATTTTTTTTTCGTTACATTTACATTATATGCAAATTTAAAACGCGTTTATTTTTAACTCATGATGCGAAAGTAAGAGAAAAACGTGTTAAAAAAATACACTACCTATATTCACCGACCATACGCGTATTTACGTACATATGGAATGCATATTATATACAGGCAATACCTATATATATATATATAAATGTAAACAATACGAGAAACAATACCAACGGCTACGTATGTTTATAAGCCGCGATAGGTACGCTCTGTATTTAAAAAAATTTTTTTTTTTGCTCAAACAGCGCACGACTTATATATTCCATCATTTATACTGGTTGTCCTCCGTTGCAGATGAGCGTTTCCAAACGATTATAACCTTTATAATATTGCATAGCAGCGATCGACGGAATGACGCGTTTTCGCGCGCGTTTCTGTAGTATTTATAATTTAGAAGTTATATAATAATTATACTCTGTACACGATGTTAGTACCGTGAAAGGTGAAACTCGATATAATCGACAATAGATGTATAGATGATCAAATAAATGCGATAGTAAAAAAATGTGTGTATATATACATACGAGTATTCTATAATTATAAGTACGACACTCTAGAACGTTCTCAGCGTGCATGCACGCAAGCGCAATAACAATATAAAATAATACGTTCGAAAAAATAATATCAAGCACACGACTTTACAACATTAATAACTTTATACTCTCCGACCCGCTGGTGTTTTTAATACAAATGCGTATGTGAATTTATGTATGGAATAAAATGTTCGTTTTGTGCAGTGGCGATTTCACACGAGGCGGTTGCGTGCGAGCGGGGTACCTGCCCCGGGCGGAAAAGTTTGAGGGGTGCCGTGCCGGTTGGCGGTTATAACAAATGATGATGTACCTATGTACCGTACAATCTACATTATAATATATTGTTTTGGCAGCATGACGATGATCGTGGGGAGGATGGTAGTGGTGCTGTGATGTGCGAGAGAAGGGCACGAAAATAAAACTACCCTGCGGCGTGAAAAATTTAAATACAAACGCCATTGGTTTTCGATTTTGTTTAAACGAAAATAATATTATGTGAGTTTATGAAAATATAGTTATGTATGCACACAAGCGAGCAACATTTTTTCATTATAAATACGCGAGCAAAACATTTAATATACGCTCTTAAACAAACAAAATCGTGCACAATATTGAAATCGAATGAATAATAAATAAAACACAATATTTTACTTTTAAAAACGATAAAGGACATAATATAATAATATGTGCGAGCTATAATATAATGTGATACAATAATAATATACGTGTTTTATTTGAAGACAATATTATTACTTTGCTTTCTTTAATATAAATAACGATTGATGATGCGTAAACACATATATGAATACATCATCTGTTCGCGGAACCAGCCATATTGGTACTACTTATATGAAATCGTGTACGGGTGCATAGAATCCGCAATACCTACACTTTATATTAGATAAATAATCTACGGAAAGTAGCGATGCAATTTATTGTACTGGCTACTGCAGTAAGCAGTCTTACTGTGTGTATAGTAATAGTTTGCACCCGAAATTTCCATATAAAAAAATGTTTACCAATTATCAGATATCTATGTGTAACTGCAAAACGGATGATTTAACGTGAAAATATGACCAAGAGCCGCAGGTAATTTGCACTTAGTATGCATTATCTTTATCCATAACGTGTCATCGATTTCTAAACTTTGATTCGTAAGCATCGGGAAAAATGTATACGCGAAAAAACGTTCAATATTAAATATTTATAATTAATTGAATATTCTAAGCCGTATTGCGATGACACGATATACACTCTTTAAAAAAAATTCGACTGGCTAACGACGTAATACAGTGTACATTTTATATAGGTATATAGTATATTTTATGCACTATGTTTTTAAATATAATATATTTTTGTTCTTCATACACTTTTTTTTCTCTGTTATAATATTGTATATCTATAGGTACTCCGCTACTTCTTAATACCGACTATTACTAATATTTATTATTATATGTATTAATTTTAAGTTAATACAATATAAGAACCGCTCTCCCAGCACAAGCTTCGCTTTTAGGGGTGCTGCAAATAATTATTTTATGTATTTATATAATGTATTTGCAAAATAAAATATTATTATTATTATTATTATTATTATTGTTATTATTATTATTATTATTATAGGTACTTATTATATCTTTAATTAGATACCTTGTTGAAATTTTTTGTTAATGTTTGAACACGAGTGTGATTATTTGAAAACGAGATATTATAGTATAAAATACATAATATGCATAACATTTAGTCACATAGGCGTAACATATAACTGATATAACTTATAATATATAATAAAACGTGAATGAATATTATTATATAGTATTTTAATATTTGTAAAGGTTAAAATACTCATATTATGTATATTATCTCCTTATATACTACCTATAATAAACATATATATATATATAATTATAGTATAATTTTGTATCTGTAATATGTTTTTAAATACATAATATGTGCTACTCCACAAGGATATAGGTGACTCCAATAACATAGCTTATATCAATAGGTATACATAATAATTAGATAATTATATAATCTGTCATACTATTTTATTTTTTACTTGTGATCTATTGCAGTAAATCATGTACATTTTAATACAATATTTGAAATAAATACGAATTTAATAGAATACAGCACACATAAGCATACAATACGTCATTTATATGATATTTGAGAGATTATAAATCTTATCAGTCATAATACTATTACTCGTGCTGCGACTGATAGGTATATAATATATACAAGTACCTATGCAGTATATTATCTTTTATTATGCACTTAAAATATATAATAATTATTGAATTATTTTAGAAGTGAATTTAAACATAATACATACTACATATTTAATATATCTTATTATTAATCTAATTTGCCTATTGTACAAATGCTACAGATTGTAAATATTCTTTTCTTTTTTTCAATAAAAAATCAAAGTTCAAAGTTTTAGCAAAATAGGGTATATTGATCCAAAATGATATTCAAAGAAAACTCCATATTACACAATGCCTATGTTATAATATGTGTATACCTATATTATATTTTACTGCGATTTGCTTAAATGACGGTAAAGTTAGTGCGCACTGTTTCCTCTATTGTTTTGAATCCATTTGACCGAATTTAACAGACCGTTCCGTAGTGGAGACGTACGATATTTTTTTAGATTTTCGAGTGCAAAATAGAATATCTAATTACACATGCAATGATAATAATATAATAAAATTTATTACAATAATAAATGTACATTATTGCCACTTGCATAGTTTGCGTATACGTGTATAATATATAATATATATTCGTAATATAGCAGAGAGCCAGGGCGTGAAAACGAATCGTCGTTCAGCAGGTATAGTCAATATACTCTGTATTATCATTGTTTATGTTCAAGGGAAATAAACGTTGGACGAAATAGAAGAAAAAAACACGTGATGCAAACGACACAAATTATGTGTCGCCGTACGACACATCCAATAAACGGCTATGCATTGCATAACGCAATTATTATTATTATTTTTATTATTATAATTCGTTCCCACGAGCGAAAAATATTGTAGCAGCGGCGGCACGCGTTTCGATAAAGTTTATTTCGAGACGTGCGCGCAGTTTTATTGACATTTTCGCGTTGCAGTCGTTACCATAGTGTTCTATCTATAATCGTGGTTATAAACTTGTAACAGACTGCGTCGTTTGATAAATATCACACACATACACACACACACACACGCACACACACACACACACATATATATATATATAATATATACGCAAATGTATATGATTATTATACATAGATAAACCGCAATTTTTTTACCGCGCACATTCAATATTCGTGTTTACGTATATAATATGCACCCGACTGCAGTCAAGGTCGTCAACGTATAATGCATATATATTATGCACGCGCCGTGATGTTTACATCATATTCTACGATGCACTTGCAGGCGCCCCGACGGTCGAAAATATAATGCGTATGTGTGCGATAAATATTTTGTTATTATGCATAAAACGTACATACATACATACATACATACATACATACATACGAACACAAAATATGTCATCGTATGAAACCGTTTAGAGCGCGTGCGATCGAGAAATGCGTGATGAGGAAAGCGTGTACTAGTGGATGATGTATAAATATTACGTATAATATTACGTAGGGGCTTCAAAAAAAAAAAAAAAAAAAACAGGGGAAAATTCAAAATAACTTCTACGAAAGTGGTAAAAGATATATATTTAAAGAATTTGGTATTGAAAACTGAATCTACATTATATGGCTGATGGCTATATGTAAACTACGGTAAAATTAACCTTTTTTTCCAATAGCCGATATGTATACTGCGTCGAAAAAAATTTAACATTATAAAATCTGTGATAAAACCGGTAAGATACATTAAACAAACTGTGGTACATTATTTTATATACATTTCGATACGGTAACATATTATGTATACAAATGTAATTTGTGTACAAATTGGTAAGGTAAATCCAAATGTATTATTTTAAGTTTTAACGCAACACACTAAATATCGGCTTCTTTACTTATGATGATACTTAGATGTCAGTAGAAGATGTAGTTTGTGTTCCGTAGATGAGTTGTATCTTCAAATATTTTATAATTTATCTTTACCACTATGTATATGATTATGGAATTTACGACAATTATGTTCATCCAGCACAGCAAACAATTATTAATAGTATTAAACAATTTTAAATTTAAATTTAAATATGAATCAAAAATCAGTGGTCTAATTTTATTCTATTCCATTCTATTTAAACTATATATTAAAGGAAAAATGTTATGTTTTTTTTTTTTTTAGTTTTGCATTCCTTGAACCTGATGAAGTTGAAGGTTCGATTGTTTTCTATTTGATTGCAGATATGCTATCCAATGATAAAATAGTGCAATTATTTAACAGAAAATTATATAAGCGAGAAATATTCCCTCCTTCTTTGTGATGGTAATGAAAGCCGTAAAAAGTATAAAACACGTTTGAGGAGCCACTCGGAATTAGTGAATAATAAGCACACACGCACACGCACATATACGTACCGTGATCCGGACACGAGGGCTGTTTTATTTTGCGATACTCGAGTGAAAAGGATACGAAAAGAAAAAAAACCGTTCGCGATCATTTCAGCAGTGTAGCGGTCGAACGCATTTTAGGTACATTTTTACTGCGCACTGCAATCAAAAGTGCATTGAATTTATTAGAAATAATATCATTTCACGAACAAATTGTGATAACGCTGACGCCAGTACGGTTCACACGGAAACCGTCAAAGTCGTATTATAAATTATAATAATATCACGGGTGATACGTGGCCTATGTATGTATACATTAGTTATCTATGTATAAATTATAAACGGCTAGTGTGTTGTATTTTTTTCTCTCGCCGCGGAAACGAGCAGATTTGCTATCCGTCTCGACGTTTTTCTCCTCGCGATGCAGTCACCGAACATCGCACGTCATATTATTACTATTATTACTGTTATTATTATCTATATACGCGTTTGTACAATAACTCGCGGCGATTTCCCGACGCACCTTCGCGGATGTCGGGTACAGTCGTGATACAATAATTCGTGTACACATACACCTACTGCGGTTTGATGTGTACGTGTACGTCACGGCCGCGGAATTAAGGAGTTCTAGAAAATAGACGAAAAAGAAAAATTTGCATAGTAATTATATATTATGTATAATATCGCGCGTGTACATAAAATAACGAATAACCATCGATTCACGGATAGGAAATTATTATTGTCCACGAACGAATAAATTATGATATAGTACACCGATGTGAATCAAGTATTTATAATACCTACACATATAATCCATATCAAACTATAGTATAAGTTTTAACAGGAACTAGGAAGCCCGCGTAAACATTAAGCGATTTCGAATGTATATAAATATATTAATTATACGCGCACGTGTTCAAAGATATTTACCGTTTAATATTATATCTAAATGCGTTTGTATATATTTATTATACAAGCGCAAATTTTCGTTACAAACTCTCCGCCGGAAACGGAATTTCCTCCCCGTATACCGACGCGCACAAATATGTATAGGTACATATATATATATATATATATATATATATATATATAACTGCTGCACGCAAACACACCGTTTTTATAATTATTATAATATATGCATGTAATTATCTTACGTACAGAGTTCAGTGGCGCGCATATCTGCTCAGCCTCGTGCAGAGGGGGTGGAAAACAAAACGCGTACGTTTCTTGTATAATATACAGAGTGTTTAACTGCATGTTATGATTTACACATTTCATAAATGAATATGAAATTGTTAAGTGTATACTTATGAAACGTATACACTCTGTATATACTGCAGTATACGCATAAGTACAAGAACTCGGCAGATATTATATATATATATATATATATATACAGATGTTATGTTCATCGCACGAAGAAAATGTAGACTTAGCGAAATTTTTTGTTTTTAAATATTTTTTCACAAGGTTTGCAACCATGTGAGCACGTGTATATACGTATATACAATATATATTGTAAGCAGGTTTTGGACTTTTTGACAAATGCACTCGATCAAAACGTGATGGGGAGTGGAAACGAATAACCACCTCAACCCCCTTCGTACATATAATACCTCGAGTAACACGTTGTAGAATTTTATATTCACATGTATTGTGAAGATACGTAATGTACGACCCGAACTCGGACGGAACATAACACAAACAATTTGAAATATATTAAAATTTTCTCGTATGGAGTAGGTAATCTTATAGTAGAGTAAAATTAGACAGAAATTATTTAAAACCTTGGATAAATTAATAACAACTATCAATTACCAGATTATAGTCACCTCATTCACCTGTCGTGCTATTTTAATATACGAAGTCGTTTATTGAGAAAAACTTCAATGTACTTTTTATAGACTTTGATCAAATTTCTGGACTAATCTAATAAAATATGTAGTTAAACAACACGTTGAAAAACCATCAGAGGTTATATTCGATACCAATGAACCAATGAAGGAAGTCCCCTGCTTACACTAGACATTTTGAATTTTGATATTTTCGTACTTTTTGATTCGTTCCATCATGACATGGGTGAAGAACTGAACAGAAAATGTGTGTACAGTCTTCATCTTGCGAACGCATATTTCAAACTTTGAAAAACCATCATACGATACGTCTCCTCTATATAATAACGTACGGCTCAAGGCAGTCCAACTAGAACAAGACGAATTTCGAGTAAGAGCAAGTGCACTAAGCACCAATATATACAAAAACGAATTGTTCATAAAATTATCCAACACTGTGCACAGTGTATAATATATAGTGTGCATTTGTATCCCCTGTACATATAGGTATCTAGGCACATTGTAAATTATGTACACCTTAGGGGTTGGTTGGAAAACCCTGTCACGCGGAATGGTGGGGATAACATGTACGATTCTTAAGGGATTCCTACCATTTCTGTGCCCACGCGCATTTCGGATCAAACCTTAACTGCAAACCCATATACATACGAATATATAAGTATAAGTATGTATATACATAAGTGTAGAGCTGTCCATATATAATAAATGCACTTAATAATAAGTTAATAACGCGATATAAATATACGGTAGCATTTCGAAGACAACATTATATGTGTGCGTGTGTGTGTACGTGTGTGTACGTGTACGTGCGTGTTTTTAAGCCGCTGGAGACGAACGTGCTGCGTTGTCGGCGGTAAAAGCACCCCCTGAACTGTCACTTTTGGCTTCTGTGTACCGTCGTAAATTGTTTTCGACGATTCGGCCGACTACCGCCTCCGACCCCACGAGGGACAGAACCAACTCGCGAGGGCGTGTAAGACTGCCGGCGTTTTATACATATTTTATATGCACACGATGCACACACCCACATATATCTCTATACGTATATATTTATAGCGGTATTTATACGTGCGGACTGCGGATACGGTTTTTATTTTTCTCGCGCGATATATAGTCTCTATATTTAATAATCTCTCCCGCGCGGCATTATTTATATACTATAATACCTGTATACAGCGACTTCGTTACTGTCGGATGACCACGCGCGCTCCGTTGGTATTTATCGTTATTATTTTCTGGCGACAACCGTCGACCGGGACGCGGGAAATACAACTGCAGGTACTGTAGTATTATATGGACGTCCGCTAGCTGCCGCGGACGAATTATGCTTATGATTTTCCTGGACCCGAGCACCTAGTACATTAAGTATACTCGTATACGCACTTCCGCTATACATACCACATGTTCCTTTACGTCGACAAACGCACGGATATATTGTTATAATTTTGTTTTGTTTTATTCTGTTTTGTGGTTTTATGATATAGGTACTCGACACAATGGTGCATATATGCCGCGCTATTGCACCAGCTGCAGTTGCAATTATTGCAGCGCAGCGTGCCTCAAATCATATATTGTCAGAGTTATGCTATACTGCATTGTATGTAAGATGAGTACGGTAATATACAATGCACAATAAATTTTGAAATTTTCAAAAGAGTGAAACACACAGCGCGCGCACCGCCTGGTACGGTATAACCGTGATTAGCTAACTCTTGATTGCACTTTTATGCTTCGGGATTCGAAGAATATTTCGTACGAGCATCTACATATATATATATACATATTATACATAAGCACACCCTGGGTTGGTAAAGAATAAACGGTTCCCTTCGGGTCTCTGGTGCTCCCGAGTTAGTAGAGTATTTTATAATAATATACGCGATGTTCCGCGTAGTCGTATATATTACGTCACGCGACGTTAATAGCAAAAGGCGAAAAAAAATAAATAAAAATATCCGACGACATTTGAATATATTTGTCGAAACCGTGAATAAACACAATTTATAAGCAAATCCACTCGGGGTCGAGCTGTTTTTTTATTACATTTTTATTTTTTCATAATAATTTTCGCTGCACGTCATCATAATGCAGTATACAAACCTTTGTACACACAGTATACATGTATACCATTTCACATTTGTATGTATATCGATATAATACGTATAATAAACTCTGTCGGAATACATCACCGTCATAATATTATTCCGCGGTCCGTATATATTGCCTTATCTATTTTCCATTACAAAAACACTGAGGTATCGCGCGCGGAAATTCTGCAGTCCGCGCCAACGAAATGGAACAATAACAGCATCGTGATTCTCGATGGTATACATACGGTATAAGCGCGCTTAGACTTAAACCATATAAGTTATAACGCCTGCAGTCAAAGACGGACCCTGAACTCTGTGGGATGAATTTACATATGTATATATATATATCCTGTTCCAGATTGAAATTCGATTTAGTCTCAACTCACAAATCAGTACGAGTAATGGACACAGCTGCAGTATAAAATAATATATGTGTACGTGAAAACTTGTCTAAAACGGAACGTTTCCATAAAATGTTGTCTTTGAAAGTTTCCGCTGTGCATAATTGCATATATAATATTATTAATGCGTATACATTTCATCCGTAAATCGCAGTTCATAAACGAAAACCGCACACGGAGTGCAAACGATTTTCTCCTTTTTCAGTTGCAAAATATTCCATTATTGTGTATGTTGTACCGCATGCGATGCGTAGGCGTGTGCATTAAAAAAACAACGCGTAAGGCCGTATGAGTCTCCGAACACTCCAAAATATATATAGAGTAAGGTTATATATTGTAGTATTATAGCGTTTGTCAGATATGCGTGCACTGCTGCAGTTATTTAAAATAAAAGTGTACTGCGGGACGAGACATTGGCATTTAGATATTATTGTAAACAATGTGTAAAATATATAATATATATTATGGTCTATGCGGTCATGCGAGGGGCTACGAACTTTTGTTTCAAAACGATCCTATTATTCCTTTTGGTCTATACCGATGTTCATTAATCTTACACCACTGAAAAAATCCTTTATAAAGACGGATCGAAAAGTTAATCAATCATCAGTAGCTCGGAAACGTGACCGTGAAGCTGCAGTTGCAGTGATGCAATTATAAAATCTGTAATTGTCGGAGGCGCGGTTGAAGTCTTTGGACATTTACATTTTTCATCGGGGACTTGGGGTGGCAAGGCTGGTACGGATATAATAGTTGTTCGTTGCGATGCGTGAAGAGAAATTATAATTGTATACAAATAGCAATGACTCCGGGCTTAATCGTTGTAAAAATACAAAAACGACAACTGTCTACCCGAATCATATTACACGGACGTATATAACATTTTTTATACCCGTAATATTGTTCTCCAAATAACAATATAGCAACATGATGATAATAGTTTACGGATTTTTAAAAAAAAAAAAATATGTTTTATAGTAATATTTGAAGGCAAATCATTACAGCACATTGCGGTGATAGCGGAAATCCCGTGAATCGTTCTTTACGAATAACAGAACCTCATACTACAATCATAATAATAATAAATAATAATAATAATAATAATAATAATAATAATAAATAACAATAATAATAATAAATAACAATAAAATTATTAATAATAAATAAAAATACAACAATATAACAATACGCACAGGTATACCCACAGGTTAAGAGCGTTATAGGGCACGGTCTTAGGAGATAAGGTCGGACGACTTCCCACCCGCTGCGGACCCATTACACAGTTTTTCCGCTTATTAAAGCATAATCATTTCAAATAAAAACGAGAACAGAGCATAATATATAATAGTACATAATATGTGTGATGTTATATTGTGTACACATGCGCATCGCCACCGATTGTTAAACCGTTACGCATATAATATCCATTTTATGCAGCAAGTCGACGATCTAAAAATAGAAACACCTCTGCGGGTATAAACATAACAACTCTTCAGCTTAGTTTTTCGTATATTTCTGATCCCTAAATACCTGTAATATTATATCAACATAATATGTGCTATTACGGGCTATGGCCAGTGGCCCATTTTTAATGGGCGAGGGAGGACGGGGAATGTAATAACTTATAAATAATGATACATTTAAATGATTCGTCGTGGTAACACGAAAATCACAAATTTAATGTTTCAAGCCCTCCAAAATCGTTTCTAACTTATAATTGTATAAATTTGTGAATTGTGTTATAACTAAAATGAGTTCAAATTATATCACTCTGATACAAAGTTGTTCAGTTAATATAACACTAATAAACTAAAACAATGTATTGCATTTTTAAAAATAGACAAATATAATACGTAGAAACTAGATCACTTATTCCAAACAGAAATTCAACTACCTAACTTTTGCACTAATTTCATTTATGACTTCATCTGTGTTTATTTCATTTTGTCGTGAATTTTCCTCATTGCTAAGCCATTCAATCTCGCTTGGCTCAATAGAATTTTTAACATACCTTTTCAAACGTTTTAATGTGGAAAATAACCATTCCCTAGTTATAGTATATAGAAAAAACCGGGAACTCGCTCTGCTGTACGGATGAAGTGAACCTCAGTTATAGGTCATAATGGATGTATTATATTTGAATATAATCATTGTATATGAAAAACAATTCTAAACGGAGATGATTAATTGTAGGTAAGTCTATATATTTTATGTTTTATTTAAATTAAAATATCTTATCAATATTTGTACTTCAAACCCCTATATAAAAATAAAATATGTGACCAACCATTTTTGATTTTTTAATTGTAATAAGCCTTGTATAAAATTTTTAAGATTTTTCGAGCAGCCGAATTTATTATCAATATTTCAAAATAAAAAAAATTCAGAAATATCCAAAATTTCAACTGTCTATAAATAGCTCAAAAAAAGTCAAAATACTTCACAAACTTAACCGTGTACCTATAGATAACGCTAATATAAACTTTTGGTGAAAATTTCAAGTATTAACATTTTTCGTTATTGAGTTAAGCAAAAAAAAATACTCATTTTGTCAAAAACTTTTTTTGGTGCGAAAATTCCTGTTTGTCCATTACTTTTTTGGAGATTCACCTGATGTTATTGATAATTTTTAGATTCTGAACGGAGTGATGGAATCTATTGGTTTTACAATGATGTGTGTTTTTTTTTTTTTTTTTGTGTTTGACGACACCTTTTTTGGCAGTAAAAATGCTTCGATTTGCTTAAACAGCAACTTTTCTGAAAAGAAAGTGAATGTAGATGGTACTTGGGCAAGTTAAAAATTCAACTTTTTCAATACTTTTTTAAAAAATCGAAAAAAACGATAAAAAAATTATGAAAAAACGGGAAATTTTACGCAAAATCACGTTTTTA